>JAASGO010000155.1:0-41367 GCA_023334245.1 Globisporangium cederbergense | reverse complement strand
GGCCTACTTCCGTCCACACTACAAGGGCGTGTACATGACGGCGTCGGGCTACGACCGCGAGAGCGCGTTGCAGGTGACGGAGGAAGGCGCGGCCGACCTCGTGGCGTTCGGTCGCGACTTCATCTCGACGCCGGACCTGGTCAAGCGCCTGCAGATCGGCGCGACCTTCAACACAGCGGACACCAAGAGCTTCTACCTGGGCGGCGAGGCTGGCTACACGGACTACCGTTCCTGAGTGAGAGCAGCGAGAACAACACAAGCTTGTAGATAATGAGGATGGACTGAAGTCCCGTCCCGGTACTGAATGAACTGAGCTCGCGCGAGCGAACATAAACATACAAATGTGTCATTCATCACCCGCTACGTGACTCCTAGGATGCTCTTTATGCTTGCGTGCCCCACTACATTGAATGAATCGCGTGATGAAGTTTCGATAGCCGTCATTCGATCTAGGGTCCCAGGTCGCTACTACAGGCGAACCAAAGACGATCCTGACCTCCCCGCTCATCGCGAACCTGGGCAAGCATATCTGAAGACTGGTGCAGCGCTCAACCGCTCCAATGCTCAGCCAGACGTGCTCTGTTTATATTGACTGACACAAACGCATAGATGTTGTGTCAGTATGCGTGGAGTACGTCTGGACTTGTGCAGGCCCGCAGAAGCCACATCATATATGCAGATGAAGATCAGTGCATCGCACCAGAGTGAAGCCATTCGTGCTACCGGGTGTAGCCATGTTGTGTCACAAAGTGAAAAGTCACTAAAGTGAGTGAAAATACGTCACAAAGCAAACTGTCACTAAAGTGTCACTAGGATGAGCGGTTCGTCGCATCTGACTGAACCGCGAAGTGAACCGTGAACCGCGAATCGTCGGCTTCCCTCCTTTCTGACTTTGCGGGATTGGTTGGTGGCCGAAAGCCTTTGGCTCGGGCGTTTGCCCGCGGCGGCTCGCCTGGCTCGGTCGCCTTGACTGGTTTTAAGCGCGCGAGGCGATCTCCAGGGCCGCGATTTCATTTCCCAGTAGTTTCTCCTGCACTACCTCATCGACATCTAACGAAAATGGTAAGCGCGCGTGCCGTCATGATGGACAAGCACGTATTTGTTGGCGCGTGGATGCGTGTGCATGCGGACGGGACGAGTGCGGACGTGGATGGAGTGGCGAGCGAGATGGCGTGATGGCGGAGCAGCAGATAGGGAGCCAATAGCAGCAGCAGAGAGATCGAATGAGTGGAACCAGTGGCGTCCACAGCGAATGCAGAACTGCTAAAGTGTGTGATACACGAAGACGCGAAGAGCTACGAGATACCATCATGGCGCAGCTGGCGGTGCTGAAGCAGACGAGCGAACAGGTTATTGTGGCGAGAACAGGTTCCAATACGCAAGAGAATGCCCGTGCAAAGCATCGTGGCACTCAGGAACATGCAGAACACAAAGCTCCAAGACACACAAGACGGAAACATCATGGAGATCATACACGAAGCTGCAGTTACTCTGATCAAGCATGCTTGTGCCACGCCTATCGTCCACCATCCCACCCATTGAATCCTCCGTCCAATACGCGTGTCCGCATGCTGCATCCACAGAGTCCGCATGCCCAAGCAAAGTGAGTCAGTATGAAAATGGAGTTGCTAACGATTGTTTTGCGTTGTATGGTTCACAGGACCAACAGCGCGACTACATGCTTGCCAAGGTGGTCAACGTCCTCGGACGCACCGGCAACACTGGTAACGTGACCCAGGTGCGCGTGGAGTTCCTCCAGGACGACAAGCGCAAGATCATCCGCAACGTCAAGGGCCCAGTGCGTGAGGGCGACATTCTGTGCCTGCTCGAATGGGAGCGTGAGGCCCGTCGCCTGAGATAAGCGCATCTCGGCAGCCGGATCGTCACCGCCAATGCAGACGTCGCAGCCGCAGCGTAGCAGCAGTAACAGCAGCAGCAGGGAACTCGCCGTGGGTGTCACAAGATGATGAAGAAGAGGAAGAGCAGATGAAGATGAAGTTACCGTCGGTTACTAAGCTTTTTTGCTCATTTTCAAGCGATCTCCCTCTTTTTTCGTGTCGCTGTGGCTCGTCCGACAGTGGTGTTGCTGCTGTTCGTCTCCTGTGTTGTCTGCATCTCTTTCTTGTCACATTGTGAGTGGGGCTCTTCACTGGCAATCGCTATCTTGTGGTGGTGATGGCATAAGCATAGTACACTTGACAGCGAGTATTTCTAATACAAAAGCCGCTACTGCTTCGATGAGAGCCCAACCAAGTCACTAGGCTTGATGCAAATCGCCACACTCAGCATTGCAACTGTCATTTCCGGATCGAATGTCTTCGCAGTACCTTTCGATCACGAGATCACTTCAACCTGGCGGAAGTGAATGGATTAGCTCCACACTGCTCCAGGCTGGCTGTGGGTTTCATAAATCACTGCATTGACTGCCTTATGCGAGCCCGTCCGCCTGTCATCCTCGTTCGCTTTGTCTCTCTGTCTGTCTACCACCACAGTCCCGCTTCCGTGCTGGTGATGCCCAAGCCTTGCTCGTTCACTGTGCCTGTCAGCTCCATCAGTCGTTCTCACTCTTCCAAAAGCCAAAAACTCACGTGTCACGTCCAACTTGTCAAGCTGCCCCAACCACTCAACTGCACTCCCACACATGGATGACTTTGTCGATGCCGCCCGAGATGAGCAGCGGCAGGCTCGGGTGCACGTCGACGCTTGTGAGGAAGTGCGCGTGGGCCTCGTCCAGCGTCCGCACGCATCGTCCAGTCTGTCCGCACAACCATATTTTTTCCAGTATCCAGTACCCAACAAGTCAAGTCAGTCAGCCATTCAGATCGACACACAAACTAACTAACCTTGAACAACCAGACAACCAAGCATCAAGCTGCGTACCTCGAGATCATACACGCGGATCGTTTTGTCCTCAGCGGCGCTGATGACGTACTTGCCGCACGGGTGGAATTTCACGCAGCGCACCCAGTTCTCGTGGCTCGCAAAGTTCATCAGCAGCGTCCCACTAAAGGCCTCCCACAGTCTCACGGTGCGGTCTCGCGAACCGGACACCAGGAATTTAATTCGTCTTGTTGCTGAGCCAACGTCGACCATATCACTCGACGTCTCCGGGTTCCCTGCTGCTGATGATGATGACGCCGCGTCGTGGCCGTTGGCAACCAACGCTCCGACAGACTGCAGCTTCTTGGAATGGGCCTTCTCTATGGTCTGCTCCTGGACTCCAGACTTGGCGAACTCGACGCTCTCGACCACGTGCTCGTGCTCACGAATGGACTGCAGCACGCGCATGTGCTGCAGGTCCCAGAAGAGGATCGATCGGTCGTTACCGCAGGACGCCAAGTACAGCCCGTCGTCGCTCACAGCCACATCGCGCACCCAGTCGCTGTGGCCGCCGTTCAGTGTGTTGACGCAGTAGCCCGTCGAGATCTCCCACACTTTGATCGTGTTGTCCCGCGAGCACGAGTACAGCAGGTCCTCGCTGGCCGTCGGCGGCGCGAACACGACACCGCAAACGTTGTGGTCGTGACCGCGCAGCGTCTTGAGGCACTCGTAGTCGCCGTCGGTGGAGAAATCCCAGAGCTTGATCGACAGATCTGCGGATGTGGACGCCAGCAAAGTGCCGGCGCTGTTGAACGCCACGGCCTGCACGGCGTTCGTGTGGCCCTTGAGCGTGCGCTCGTACTCGCCCGTCTCAAAATCCCATACTTTGACAGTCGCGTCTTCGCTTCCAGAGGCAAACACGCTGAACACGGGGTGGAACGCCACGCACTGCATGCCAATTATTAAGCAAGCGCACAGTATCATGTTACCTCCACGACCCATTCGCAGTTCACAAAGCATGTTACAATGCAAGAATCACCAAGGAATAAAGGACACGTACCGTAATAGGACTGCGATGGCCTGTGAGTACATACTGTGGGGGTGCGCGCGGGAGGAACTCGCTACGCGGCCGTCCGCCGCCGGCACCGCCGCCCAGGAGATCGCGGCGACTCACGACGCCATTGCCGAGCTTGGAGTTCTCCTCCATGAGCTGCACTTTGTTCTCGAGCTCCATCACCTTACGCTGCAGCCGGATGACCGACGTCCACTTCTTCTCCAGCAAGCCCGCATGCTTACCTGCAACGAATAAGCGACCATACAGTTAGTCAGTAATCCAAGAATGGGGCAGATAAGACATGCTGCAACACAACACAATACAACAGCACAACCACATGCATGCACGCACGCACCGTCGGTGGACTTGGCGATGCCCGCCTCGCGCTCGAACGCAGCTGCGGTGTCAGCGAACCGCTCACCCATTCCACTCAGGTAGTCGAGCATGGACTGATGCCTGTCGCGTCGCGTCGTCGCCATGGTCGCCGCCGCGTTTGCGTGAAGGTTGTCCACAGCACCAGAGAGAGCGAAAGAGAGAAGACGAGAAGACGTCAGGAGGGGGAGCGCACACACACACATACACACGCACGCACATAGAAACATTCAGAGGCGAAAGAGCTCTCTATGCTAATGGCTCTGCTGTATAAGAGGTGCGTACGTACAGGTCCTGCCGCTGCTTCTCCGTGAGCACCATCGTGTACGTTGCTCGGTTGATGATCTTTGGAGCTTTTTGTGATAGCCGCACGCAGAATAAAACAGCAGCACAGTCAAGCTCGACGAAAATAAAGGGACGGACCCTCCCATGTACCACATCTAGTGGTACATTGTACCGGTCCGAAAGATGAATACCACAACAGCCATCAAATGAACAGCCGTCCTCAGCCGCGTCCGTGTCGTACGACAAGCTCAGAGCATCTTCCATCGCACGTTCCCCATGACCGACGAGCTCGACATCCCGTCTAGAGCTTCGTGATCGTGTCGTCATCCATGGACATTGAGCTGCAGCCGTCGGAGGACGGACTGAACATCTAGCAGCTGACGATACGAAAGACACTGAATTGCGATGGTTGTTGCGCAGATTTACGACACATTGGGGTTGTGATGCAACGCTGTTGAACATTGCGCAGCTTCGTTCTTGACGCGATATTGAGAGGTGACCGTTGCGCTAATTACGACGACCCCCAGTGAGTTCCCACAATGCTCTTGACCTGGCGGTTGCGATTTTAGCGGTAGACTTTCCACCTAGTAATGAAATCCTTGTAGTAGTCCGCCTGGGCGTTCGGATTGTGACGGCAGACATGGACCTGTTCGGAGTTCGAGTTCAGAGCGGCCTCGCTCCAGTTTGCAGAGCCTACAACACAAAAGTTAGTGCCGAGAGATACCGTATTATGATACAGAAAACTCACCGATCGTACGAACCGTCCTGTCAATAATACAGAACTACCAACAGAAATATGTAAGCAAGAGGTACATGCTCTGTGAAGACGAGATCTCGTATACCTTCAATTGCGTGGAAGCTGCTGGCCCAATTCGCACCTTGCAAACGTTGGGTTAAGTCGGGATGGGAGGCAAGTTTCCGTGAATACATTTCGCCACAGCTCTGAGCTCTTGGCTTGCGCTTGGAATCGAGAATGGTGCGGATTGATCCATCGCGTTCTTTGTTTCAGATCGGTCAATGTCTTGCAAATCTATAGAGTACAACACAACATGGCATTGGTTATAAAGAGAAGGCACACATCCGTCGGCCAGTAAAGCAAAAACAAACAACTGCCCTCGGGCTCGTGAGTGTTCAAACGACAGTATCGACCCGCTTCTTCACGCTCTTGAGCAGACCCAGGAACCTGGCGCCCAAGGCAGTTCGCTTGTCTTCGCGGATTGTGAACAACTCGTTGCCAGTTGCCTCGTAGTCAGACGTCATTTAGGATATAAATGTGCGCGTTCATTCGGATATACGAGCATCGCTCATTTTCGTATTTTGTGGTGGCAGATAACCTGAAAAACAGGAGGTGGCGAGAAAATCAGACTGCGTGTCCGCTTGTTGAACGCCGTAAAGAACCGACCGACTGGCTGCTGCTGCTGTTCTGTCGTTGGGTGGGAGAAGAGGCCACCGCAGATGGCCGCACGTATGAACGGCCGTGCGAGACAAGTTTCTATCTGCTGCTGCTTGTGCTCCATGCCAACACAGCGAGTGAAAGCCAGCATTTTTAATCGAGTCCGGCCATGTCTCCCAGCTTTCTTTCGACTGGATGAGTGGATATTATTCCGCGAAAGCGAAATACCTGCGGCATTGCATTTCCGTCCTGCTTTCGCCTGTCACCAACAGATCTGTGGAACTTCGCCACAACCTTGGCAACCACCAGCGTTCGCCAAGGCCCATTGTCAACACTGCGCAGCCTCATAAGAGCGATACCACAGTGTTAGTTTAATCACGCCATGGGTTCAAATTGCGGTCTTCGCTGAAGTCTTTTTGGCATCTGGGAATGCGGAACAGAGACAACAAGTCAGCAAAGCGGACCTCGCGAACCGAATACTTGGCACTTTCACTTGGTTTCACTATGCTTGTGGGTGGAAGGTCCAGTCTTTCCCCGACTTTCGTCCGCCCCAACTTGAATTATCCCACGCTTTTGTCCCTTTGCGAGGACTGATGAACCGGATTATGATTGCGATCTCCCAGCCAAGCTCTCGCAAAGTTTGAAAAAGAAAACAAACAAGGTGGAGGTACGTGGCTGGTTCACATCGTGCAGCTCACAAAGCAAATTGCCAGATCCCCAACAGCTCAGCAACTCTACAAGCAACAGCTCAAAATGGTGAACACGCTCCGCTCGTCAATGCTCCTGTCGGTCGCGGCGCTCGCGGCCTCGTCGACCGCAGCCTTCAAACTCACGGTGCAGAACAACTGTCCGCAGAGCATCGACCTGTACACGCGTCTCGGCGGCAAGTTCACGGACGACAAGGAGTCGCTCGCGAGCGGCGCCTCGTGCACCAAGGACATCGGCAAGGGCTTCGAGGGCCACTTCCGCGCCGGACAGGACGACGCCGCCACCCGTACGTTGCCTTGTGAAGGTGATAATGTTGTTGTGGCTGAACGTGCTGGATGCTGACTGTGTGCTTCTTGTTGATTTGCAGTGGTGGAGTTCGCGACCAAGGGCGACTTGTCGCTCGCCTGGTACGACGTCAGCGTCATCCCTCCGCGCCTCAACTCAGGGGTAAGTGAGCCTCTGGAATCCTCCTACTAGTAGTTATCCTCTAAGAATGTGTCCAATGCTGACCTCCGTACCTTTTGCTCCCTTTACGTATAGTTTGAGTTCTGCAGCAGCCTCGACGAGTGCAAGAAGAACTCCAAGGCGGGCAAGGGCTTCAACGTTGCCGTGCAGGTCACGCCGCAGTCCAACACGAACGGTGCCAACTGCCGCGAGCTCACGTGTCTCGCGGACGGCTGCGCGGACGCGTACCTCTACCCGAAGGATGACACCAAGACCCACTCGTGCCCGCTCACGACGGACTTCAAGCTGACTTTCTGCCCTGGCAACTCTCCAGCGCAGCCCCAGGCTCCAGCGACGACCCCAGCCCCAAGCCCAAAGGCGACAACGGCTGCTCCAACCCAGGCTCCAACCCAGACTCCGACTCAGGCTCCAACCCAGGCTCCAACCCAGGCTCCAACTAAGGCTCCGACTGCCGCCCCAACGCCTGCTCCAAAGACCAACGAGGAGGGCGCCGGCAAGGTGAACCCAGGCAACTACGACGTTGACGACAACTCGGACGCCGGCCTCGAGTCCGGAGTCCTGACCAAGGCGCCTGTTGCTGTGACTCCAGCCGTGACTCCGGCACCAATGCCAACGGTGACTCCAGCGAAGACCTCGGCTCCGACTATTGCTGCCACCAAGGCACCTGCTGCCACTAAGGCCGTCGTCAGCCCCGCAGCGACGCCAGCGGCGTCCAAGCCCCGCACGCCCAAGCCAAAGCACTGCGTGTAAGCACAAGGCTGAGAACAAGAAGAAGAAGAGGGAAGGATTTTGGGGTTTCTTCCTTGAAGGTCCAAGGATGTTCTCAAAAAAATCCTGACCTCCATAGACGAAAAAACGAGAGAAAGCCGCCACACATCGTATTAATATTTGTCCAGGGATCACCGCTCACAACCGGAGCTAGCTAGCTAGCTGCAGAGAAAGAAATCCCAATAATCAATCGCGTTTTGCGTGGAACGAGCGAAGTTCCAAGGGAAAACAGAACAACTTCGTGCTATTCGCCATCTCGCAATCATCTGGAGGCGAATGTTATGCTGTGCACAAGCATTCATGAGCAACCCATATAACCGATTGTGCTCGGGATATTTCCTTCCTTTTTCGTCATCCAGCAGTCTGTCTTCGCAGCGCATTCTCCAGCTCCCGCGCTGAATTGAAGGGACACTAGTCACGTAAAGGAGATAGATAGATAGGTCCTGAAAAATCCCCCAGTCCAGCCGGATGGCTCGTCCTCTACATGCATGGGCCGGGCGCATTGGCATTTACTTATTGCCGCCTTCGCATGGAGAAGCGAGGTGTCAACGGTTGCCAAACGCTTTTCGCTTTCAACTCCATGTTGACGCGCTGGGGTTCCAGGTTCCTCTCGCGTTTTGTCCGTTTTTTGAAAGAGTTCAGAAAATAGTATGAACGTTTGTATACCACAGCGAAATACATGATGTGGGAGAAAGCCATTAAAGTGTCCGACAAAATGGCGGAGAAGAAACCGATTCTTTCTCGTACTGAACTCTGTTACGCAACATACATGCTTCTGAAACACTTCTACCAATGAAATACGGAGCTCTCTCTCTCTCTCTCTTTCTCTCTCTCTCTCTCTTACAGCGTCGCGAGGCCCGGGTTCATGATGGGCGACTTCTCCGTCTGCGCGTCGAGCTCGCGCTTCTTGCGGCGCACGACGACGATTACTACGGCTGCTGCGGCGGCGGCGACAACAAACGCTCCGACCACAACCACGCTCATGGTCGCTGAGCTTGCTGGCGCGCTCTGCGTGCTCGCTTCCGTGGCGGGCGGATCAGTTGCCGTGGCGGTAGAAGCTGCAGGAGCTTCGGTCGGAGCGGAGCTGGTGGGCTCAAGCGCTGGTGACTCGCTAATGACCACTGGAGTGGGCATAACGACGTTCACTTCAATGGAGGTGGATCTGGAGGCCGAGCTGCTGTCTGCCTCGCCCCCGACTTCGACTGTCGCGTTGGACCTGGTGTTGGCCTCTGGAGCTGCTGTTGCTGGAGTCGGTGCTGGCGTTGGAGCTGGAGTAGGCGGCTGAGTCGTCGGTGCTTGGGTTGGTGGGGCCGTTGTAGTCACCGGAGCTGGGGTCGGAGCAGGGATCGCTGCGCGCGCTGCACCAGGGCAGAACGTGACCACAAAGTCCGTGGCACCGGGGCAGTTATGGGTCTTGGTGTCGTCTTTTGGGAACTGGTACGCGTCCTCACAGCCGTCGTTCAGGCACGTGAGCACGCGGCAGTAGGCGCCATTCGTGTTGCTCTGCGGGGCGATCTGCATCGGTTCGTTGTATCCAGTGCCGCCGGTGAGCTGCTTACAGGCCTCGAGACTCGGACAGAACTCGGGACCCTTCGTGGCGGACGTCGGGATGATACTGATGTCGTACCAGAGCTTGCCGCCGTCGAACGTGAACTCGGCCAGTGTCGCCTGCGGGTTCTTGCCGGCGCGGAACATGCCTCTGTAGCCTTCACCGACACTTTGCACGTGCGAGGCACCTGGCGCCATCGGCGTCTCCTGTGCGTTGTCGTACAGGCCGATCTGATGGTCGCAGTTGTTCACGAACGTGAGCGTGGCCGCCTGCACCTGCACATGGAGGAGCGCCACGAGTCCAGCCAGGAGCACGACGGAGGACGAGATAAGCTTCATCAGATTCTCTGTTGCGTTTGGGCGTTGAGATAGATGAGCTGGTGCTGAAGCTGATTGTCGAGGCGGCACGGATTGTAGAGTGATGAAGAAAGCAGATTGTTGGTCGTCGCCTGACGATTGCACTTTCGGCCATTGGTAAAAGCCGGACGGGTGGGTAGAAGAACAGGAGAACGCATCGACTTGGGTGCGCGAAAGAGGTAGTACAGTAGAAAGATGGCAGCTGGAGAACTCCGTCCACCTGGCTGGTACCCGCCCATCCGCTGCGTGAGACGCACTCGAACGCCCACATGGCTTCCGACTCGGAGCAGCGACCTCCAGCTGGGATGAAAGAGTGCAAAGATGCACGGTTTCGATAGTACCGGTATGAAACCGGTACGTTGTGATTTGGGAGGTCGTTAACGTCAACCACCTCCGGTGATATTCGAGTATCCGAGCACTTCGAAGAGGATGAGTTGCACAGCCCCTCTCGAACCCGACCGATGAGTGTGGTGTGTGTGTTGCATGGAAGATGACTTGGATGTCCAAAGAGGTTCTCTAATGAATTTCGATCTACAATGGCGAGATACTGCTGCATGAAGCACCTGGTCGCCGCCGCCTGACCTCAGAAGCGCGGATATTGTAAAGCGCACAGTATTGGCAAATCGGATTCGTTGCAACAAGTTGCACGCCTCTTTCTAAGTCAACAGTTACGTGGTCAACTTCTTCACGACGCCGCCGAAGCGCGAGATGCACAAGGCTATCATCGAACAGTGTGAACCACTCGCACCAAGCAAAATCGGCGTCGAGCTGTACTTTGAAGCGTGCAGTCTCTCGTCTGTTGGTCTGCAACTCATTGCGAACATGCTGGACCGAATTTATGCGAGTCTCACTCAGCAGTTTGCGGTGCGTGCACTGAATTTAATGGGTCAGCAGAGCATGGACGCTGAGCAGCTGAGCGTGCTGGTGAATATCAGCGAGAAGAACCGGGAAGTGTACCGTATTGAAGGCTTGCTGTTGCATGACATCTTGCGACCAAAAAAGTTGACCCCAGCTTCCCTCGGCCTGTGAGACGTTATCGCTGCTGCTTGTAAGGGGAGCTTGGACCGTAAAGCACGCGCTCCGAGCCATTTCAGAGACCTGGACCTAGATCAGAACAGCCTGAGCTCTCGAGAGATCGGGGCAATCTGCTCGGTGCTACGTTACGGATCTCAGATCGGATCACTGTCTCTCTGCAGCGTGCTGCACAGGAAGGAGATCGAAGACAAAGCCGATCGAGCGCAGTGCTGGCGGTGGCTCGCACTCGACATTTTCTAACCACAGTCCAAGAAGCTTACTGCTGGCAACAGGGGCCCGCTCAGACAGTCCAGATGGGTGACGACCCGTTCGACAGAGAGAACGTCGCCGCGTTCATCAAGACCCTCGCTGATCCAGCCGGCGAGCTGATTTATCGAAGGGGTCTGAGCGGCGAAGGAGCAGTTCACGACGAACTACTGCTGTACACTGTCAAGCAGGATGCGCAACTCTACTCGACTGTAGAAATTGGTAAAGGCGTGAGTTACACGCATGACGACGAAGACGTGGCATGGATGGAGGCGTTCTGTCAGGAAGACGACTGGACGTGTGTGGTTCTCCCTGACATTGGACTCGGCTGGGTGACAAACGACCAGATTCTGAGTACAGAGCACGAAAGCATTGACAGGATCTCTCACGAAAGCGCTGCCAATGCTGAGTGGATTTTTGTACGAGCCAGCCCAGCTTACATACGATGTTTCTCAGGTGTACGACAACTCTTTGGCTTGGATGCTCGAGTACGGCGGACGGTACGTGAGCACCATTACCTTCGAGGAGGAGAGCGAAGCCAACTCGATACTTCCGGCCATCCTACGCCACTGCGCGAACCTACGTCACCTCACACTCCTCAGTTCCTTGTCTAACGACCAAATAGCGACCTCGGTGACAAGCTGGAGCTGCTTCAACTGGACCACAACAATATCACCAGCGCGAGCGTGGAGAAGTCTTCGCAAATGATGAGCGAGTTCCAGCGCTGCTCGACTTTCGGATTGATTTGTCGTCCCTAAGTCCGCAAGCGTACGCCAGTCTACGCCGTGCGCTGGAGGTGAACAAGAGACTACGGTTCCTCAAGCTCCAGATGCCAAGTCGGTTTGTGGATTTCAATGGTGACCTGCTGCCAAGCGGCGAGTACGCCAAGTTGATGAGCGAGTATGAACAGATCGTGGAAAAGTGCCAGGGTGAGGTGTTGCCGTCCGCGCTGCCAGTGAACCAGAAAATGGCGTCTCTGAGTGCGCTTTGGCAGAAGTCTGTCGTCGCTTCTACAGGCACGAGCACCCGCTGCGACCTCGACAGCTTGATGGTGGCGTCGACCTTCAGGTTTGCAGCCGAGCATGACGATGAAAATGAGCGCGAAGACGAAGAAAACAACGTTCCTGGAATGGGAGAATAGTGCTAGGTGTATGGGTGTAAACTTCGACGTCCCGCGCCCAAGCTCCTTATTTGCAACCACTGCTCTTCATAGCGTACAGTCTGTGCCTTCGAATTCGATCTCTTGTTGAGACGTATGTGAATGTGAAGCCAAGATAGATAGAGGCCACTCAACGTTTGAAGCACTCTCGGCTAATTGCAGTAGGGAATAAAACCGGCACCGTTGTGAGCTGGGTGGGCATGTACTCGGTACAATACCGGTATGAACTCGGTATTGCGTTTTCACACGCAATCTCATTTGAAGTTCAAGCACTTCTCAAAACGCAAGCCAAGAAGACAAGAACTCAAGAAGGATGGCGGCCATCGCGAAGCGCATCGGGCGGCTCGCGCCGGCCTCGAGCGTGCTCTTCGTGTGCGACGTGCAGGAGGTCTTCCGTAACTCGATCTACCAGATGCCGACGGTCATGCACGGCACCAACTCGCTCGTGAGCGCTGCCAAGGTACTCGACATGCCGATCGTTGTGACCACGCAGTACGTCGCGCGCCTGGGCGACACCGTGGCCGAGATCAACAAGAACCTCGAGGACGCCGCGCGCAAGAAGGTGTTCGACAAGACGCTCTTCTCCATGATGACCGACGAGGTCGTTGCGCACGTGGAGAACGACCTCGCGAAGCCCAAGTCCGTGATTCTCTGCGGCATTGAGGGCCACGTGTGCGTGCTGCAAACGTGTCTCGACCTGCTCGAGCGCGGCTACGACGTGCACGTCGTCGCGGACGCCGTGTCGAGCTCCACGTCGTTCAACCGAGATATCTCTCTCGAGGTACATGTGTGTGTGTGTGTGTGGCTGTGCGGCTGTTTATCGCTTGGCATATTCTTAGTGCTAGTGGTGGCTAACTGTCGCGCGACTTGTGTTTGGTTTATGGTAAAAATGTGAAGCGCATGCGTCAATCGGGTGCGTTCATCACGTCGGTGGAGCTGGCGATCTTCCAGCTGGCGGGGGACGCGAAGAACCCCAAGTTCAAGGACATCTCGAAGCTCATCAAGGAGCACCTGAAGGAGACCAACGGGTTCGACGCCAACGCCACGCCGGCGCGACTTTAAGATGCGCGAGAAGGAGGAATGTCCAGAAAGTATGTCAAGGGCCGGTCTTTATGGCGAACTGCCTCTTCTGAAAAGAAAGCGTTAAGAAAGACGAAGTAGACAAACAACGACCCCACTCTGAAGATCTCGCGTACGCATTCATTTCGCCACGCTACGATACTGTTCGTATTCATTCACTCGAACGAGGTACTGTGAATCTCGACTCTTATCAAATAAGCTCTCACGTATATCTATCTTCTATTATTATTTGCACTCTTCTATTGCTTCTGGAAGAACTGAAACAACGTTCCGTTCGACTTTGGCTTCGCTTTGCTCACAGATGCGCTCTTGTTGGTTGCTGTTGGCTTCTTTGTCGCCGATGACGACGAAACAGCAGGAAGCCGTTGCTTCTTGCCTGGCGGCGGCTCCGACATTGATGCTGTTTTCGATGAACTGCTTGATGGCTGTGCTCTCACTGGCGTCAAAGTCGCGAACGGGTTCTCACTAGAAACGCGATTGTTCTCCACGAGCGCCTGGAAGGATGTGGTCGTTGATCTATTTCTCGTGTTCGGCCGCTGGCTTGCATCACTTTCAACAGCGTCAGCTAATGGTCGCTTGTTGGACGCGTTCATCTGGCTCGGAGCTGCAGAGACGCGCTCCAGCAGCCATGAGGTGGAGCTCTTGGTATTGATCGGAGCTGCCGGTGAACGTGTCGCTTGTGAAGTACTGACTGGCGCCGCACTGTCTAAAGGAGTGCTAGACAGTTGCTCATCAGTGTCAGCTTTCGCATACACGCTCAGAAGACTCTTGAACGTGGAGCTGCGCTGCTTGGCCTGGCTGTTGCGCTTCCGCTCGAGGGTCTCTGGTGACGGCTCCTTCATCTCCTGTCGGGCTCGCGAGCTGGTCAAGCGGCCTGTTGACGCGGAACTGGTCTCTTGATCGCTGTTGAAGACATCGACTGGTGCATCTGGATCAAATAACTCAGTACGCTCATGCTCGGGCTTGTCACTTGCAGCTTGATATGTTGTCAATGGAGGCGAGGACGGTCGGAAATGACCCTCATCGCTGTACGCCTCCGTGCGGCTTCGCAGCGTTCGAGGACACACTGCGCCGTCATAGATGCCTCTCACGATCTTCGGAGACAGGACCACGCCCAGAAAACTGCTCTTCAGTGTCGCAGCAGTGTGGAGGTTCATATCGTCACTGTCCACGTCGATTTCGCCATTTCCGGTGCTTGTGATTCCCAGTGAGTCAAGTACGCGCTTGAAAATGTCGGGGTGGCAGTTCGAATGACCATCGTCCAGCAGGAACTCGCAGCGCTGCGTGCTCGGGTTGAAGATGATGTGGTGGTAGAAAATGCTCTCAGCCTGCACAAACCGCTCGATGAAGTTCGCTGGCGCCTTCAGGCCAGAGGACGAGAGCTTGCTCAGGATCCGCTGCACGCGCAGATGGCTGGGAGCGCCGCGAAAGTTAAATACTTGCTTGAGCGCCGTCTATCACCGCAAAGACGATATAGTTAGCATCAGTGGAATAGCTGGAGTCGATAGCGAGAGTCAATGCTGTTCAAAGCGTACCACGATGCCCATGTTGGGCAGCGAGTCAAAAAAATCGCACCCGGACAGCACGCAGAACTGGACGAACATGCGCGTGGTGTCCTTGTCACCACCCGTGAGGTTAAAGAGCTTCTTCAGGAATGGGTTTGTTGATTTCTCGCAGTGAAGGCGCAGACTTGGTCGTGAAAGAGTCTAGTGAGAAGGAGGAATAAACGTGAGTGTCAGCCTGGATGAAAGAAGCATTGATCGGAAACTTGAATTCGATTCGCACCTGCACGAAGCCGCTGTCGTCCATCTTGAACAACACGGGCGCGTCGACGCCGCACGTGATGCAGTAGAGGAACACGTCCGAGTCCTCCGTTACGATCGCAGAGGCGGCGCCGGTCTTGCACATCCACACCATCTACCACACATCATATGACAAAAAAAAGCAAACAGGGCTCAAGATACATTAGATGTCCAGATGCATAGACCGGATAGTAATGGCGTGTACCTGTGCGTCCGCCTCGAATGGAGCCACGACAAACGGAATGTTGCCAGCTCGAAGCGCATCCATCACGTTTGTCACGATCGTCTGGGTGATCGACACGGTCTGGTGGTGCAGTCAGATTGAAAAGATATGTTAGCAAAAGGCTACTTCGCAGCGAGTCATGCACTACTATCGCACACGCACTCTTTGGAAGTACTGGTACGCTTTGGCGACTTCCGCTTTCCGCTCTTCGCCGTCGAGACGTCTCGAGTCGCGCATGAGTTGCATCGCGATCTTCCGGCTTTCCTCCTTTGAGCCTTGTCGTTTCTCATGTGTTGACGCCTGTCGTGCGCGCAAGTAGTGCAAAGTGAGCATTTCTCATGGCAGCGGCTATGGTAGGTACATGCGAGTGGTGCTATGCGTGCGGTTTGTTGCCTCGAGCGCACCTTGAGTGGAAGCCTCTGTCCGTCGAAGACGAGAATCACTTCCTTCACGCCGCACGACTTCATCAAGTCCACCTTGCGCAGCATGTAGTGAACATACGAGTCCGTTTGTTTGCCCGTCGCGAGCTCGAATGCACACCCATAGCAACTTTATCCATAGATAAGCAAGTTAGCACACACAATGTCAGCAGCTCCAATGGTGACCCGCCTGTGTCGCTTCTAGATTCACGACGCTGGAAGCATATGCATGCACACAGCACAAGACGTACGCTTTGTGTAGCCATGAGAACGCATCGACGACGATCGTCTGGCCGCTAAACCTGCGCAGGTGTGCCTCCTCCAGCGACTCCTTCACCACCCGCAGGAAGCCTTCGATGCCCATGACAATCGCTGCAAGTTTGCTTTTTTGTTGTGAATCAGTTGCGATCTCCCGCCAAAAAAGGGTGGTACGAACATACCGATATTCATCAAGTAGTACATTCGGAATACCGGTTTGGCTAGGTACTGAAGGCTCAAATCTGACCAGTCGTACAAACGCCAGATAAAATACTTGGCGAAACGCCTGTATAATCGAGGGGCGAAAGCTGCTGAGGCATATGCGCAAGCACAAAGATAGCAGTAACTCACCAGCCATCGTGACGGTCTTGTCTGCTGCTATCTTGTGCGAGTTGCTTGCGTTTTCTGCTTGGGGTCGACTTGTGGTTTGCACAAGGAGAAGTTCGAAATGAAATACGTGCCCTCGTTTATTGTCCTTTGCCTCCATCTTCAAGAAGAAGAACCCCCGATTGCAAGCTACAAGCCGTTTAAATAGCAAATGTGTGGAGATTGGAAGCTTTACAAAGCTGAAGTCAAAAATAGCAAAGAAATGATGAATTTAAAAGAAAGTCTGCCCATCACCGGCAAGCCTCCGGTACAGTGTACCTCTGCAACTGGTACGTTTCTTTGAGACTTTGTCTGTGCTGATCCGCTGTCCCCAGATCAAATGCACTTTGCAGTGAAGAAGGAAGTGACGACAAAAGTGACCAAGTGAGCGCCGACGACGTGACGTACGATGCAGAACCCCGGCGGCAGTGGCTCCTATGGGAGCAGCAACAGCGCTGCGGACGCCAGCGTGTCGCAGTACGCAGCCTTCATGGCGGGGGCTTCCTCCAACAACAACAGCAACACCAGCAGCAGTAATGCAGGGCCCAGCTCTGGCGGCGCAGGCACGAACGCCTCGGACCTCGAGGGTGACTTGCCGAGCTCGCTGCCATCGTACATGCCGCCGACAAACACGCAGAACGCCATGCCTCCGTACTACGGAGGAGGCGGCGGGAGGCGGTCAGACAGTCCGTATGGGAACGCTGGCGGAGACGGCATGCCGAGCTCGGCAAAGCGACAGGCGCCCACTGGACAGTGGCAGACGCCGCCGCAATTTCTTTACGCTGCGAGCTCAAACCCTGCGAACATGGGTCGCCCTGGGATTGTGACTGGTGTGGTAGCGCAGGCCAAACAAGCCCGTGAGAACGGATCGACGAGCCCGTCGACGGGCATTCGTGGCATGACGTTTGCGGAAGGAGGGCAGCTGTTCGCTGGCACGGGCATGGAAGACAAGAGCGGCATCATCGGAGGCGGTGGTGGTGGCATGAAAATGACTCGACAGGAGATCGGCGGCATCTCAGCGGCGCAGTTTGCAGCCAGTACGGGTGGACTCACGATGGACACTGCGCTTTTGGCGCGAGTAAGCGGTACGGATCCGTCGCAGGTAGGCACGGAGGAGATCAAGCAGATCATGCGCACGCCGGACCTGCTCTCGATTTACCAGAAGCTCCAAGAAGAAGATGACAGACGACAGCGCCGGTGCGAGTTCGCTTTCTTTTGTTGTAAGAGCTACTTGTGTGAGAATGCTGACGGTGACCCATAACGCTTCACGATTTGTGTAGCCTAGAGCGGAATCGCGCTTCTGCACGTGTACGTCGCGAGAAGAAGAAGGGCATGGTGGAGACGTACGAGGGTGAAGTGTCCAAGCTCGAGAACTCGCTCAACTTGCTCAAAGTGCACAGCTTTGGCTCGGGACAGTCGCAGGACCTGATCAATGCTCTAGGTACCGTATTCGTGTTTGGTATGCTGTTGGTGGTGGTGTGCGTCTTGTATGAACTAGCTGTGTGTTGTTGGAGCAGAGTACAGCTCTGGAGAACACCTTCGCCACGCGCTGATGTCCAAGGAGGCAAAGATGGAGCTCATGGCGCGCATCCTCGGCCACCACTCGCGTAGCACCAGTGCGGTAAGTTCCATGTGTTGGACATCATCTATCGTACGCGTGCAATTACATGGCCGCTCACACCGTATTGGACGCTTTGTTCTTCCCTCAGATTCATCGCGCGAACTCTGAGAACCAGGTGCTGATCGCGGCGGCAACAGAAGACTCGGAGCTCTTTACGTCCTTACGAACACAGCTGCGGCTCTCGGACGACCAGTGTCGACAGCTGCATGGGATGACAGCCTACGTCCGCGACGAAGCACGCAAGCTTGACGCGATCGCCAAGTGCTTCTCGGCGTTGCGTGCTCACGACTGGCTGTTCTTCCCAGGCATTGAGGTGCGTTGGTTTTGCCCTGCATGTAGCACTCTGGTATGGCAGACAGATACGGACATGTGCACTTTGCTGCTTCATGATCACAGACGATTCTCCACCAGACTCGCAACACGATGACCTCTCAGCAGTTCCAGCGATTCCTGGCGTGGACGTCCGACAACAAGAGCGTGATCGACCAGCTCCAGGTTTGTTACATGAGCTGTTTGTGTGGCTGGCGTTACGCGTTTGCACAAGATGCTGAAGCTCACGTTATACCCGTGGTCTGTTCCTTTCCTCAGGTTGTCCCGACGTCGGCGCCTCCAATCTCGGAGCAAGACCTCGACTTCCTCTTTGCCGAGGATTAGATCGGAGAGTGTGAACAAGGAGAGGAAATGGAAAGAAGGCGACATCTAAACATGCGCCGCTCGTCGGTATCAGAAAGTGCTCGTCTTCCAGGTATATTTTGCTCGTAAAAGAGAAGTCGATGACGAGAACTCGATTAACGAATATGACAGCCAGAAACTTCTGCTGCTGGTGTGTGACTGAACCGCATTCCATTTGTTTATTTTTTGTTTTTTCCATCGGGTCCACAGCTGGAGAGCTCTGAGCATTGCTGACACTGTATACTTGTTGTGTGCTTACATGTCGAGGAAGTTCTGGATGAGGCGCAGGCCGTCCTCTGTTAAAATACTTTCCGGGTGGAACTGGAAGCCCTCGACCTTGTACTTCTTGTGGCGCACGCCCATGATCATGTTGGTGCCCTTGACGGTTGCCGTGACCTCGAGCTCGTCCGGCAGTGTCTCCGGGAGACCCACGAGCGAGTGGTACCGGATTGCCTTGAACTCGGGCGCCATGCCCGTGAAGAGGCCCTTGCCGTCGTTCACCATCGTCGACTGCTTACCGTGCATGATCTCGCCCGCGTGGTCCACGGTGCCGCCGAACACCTCGTACATGCACTGGTGGCCTGTACAAATACAAACATGCGTTATACAGTGAGCGCCACATGTAAGGCCTAGTGAATGGCACCATACGCATATTACAAGAGCCAGGAGACGCACCAAGACAGACCCCGGCGATCGGCACCTTGCCGGCGAACTCGCGGATGACGTCGCACGAGATGCCCGCGTCGCGCGGGTACCCGGGTCCCGGGGAGATCATGATGCGGTCCGGGTTGAGCTCCCTGATGCCCTCGATCGTGATCTGGTCGTTGCGGATCACGTCCACGTGCGCGCCCAGCTGCGCCATGTACTGGAAGATGTTGTACGTGAACGAGTCGTAGTTGTCGATGAGCAGCACGCGGGTGGCCGTCATGGTTGTGACGATGGGATTTCGGTAGCGAGGTGGGCAGGCAGGCAACTAGTTGAACGAACGCTCGGGTGGCGATTCGTCTGCAGCTGAACGTGCGTCGGTCGGTTCGGTCGAGTGCGCGCGTGCGTGAGTGGACTGTTGCGCGAGCGAGCGAGCAAGAGTGAAGTGAGCTGCTGGTCACGCTGGTCACAAGCGCTTGTTGTCGTCGTCGTCCAAGCAGTTCTGCGCACTTTCTTGTGTGCCGTTTTGTTGACGTCACTTGCGCGGGGGTGCGTAACAAAAGCAATGCGACTATAATGTAGAAAAAGTAAATTGAATGTTTACATACGTAATTTACAAACTATAGCATGCCTAAATGCACAAATTTAAGCTCAAGCGCAGCTATCATGTGCTTAATGCATACTCTCTATAAATGCATATATACAAATATGCATCTGTAGAAGAATGTAGAATGCGCATTCTCTCACCCAAGGAAACACACTCTCAAAGCCCTCACTCACCAATTGCATACTACCTCGTCATTGCCTTTTGTTGGGTGGACGGACGGGTGGCGACGCTTTTTGAAGTGGCGCTCGCTCGCTCGCACTTCCTGTGGTCCATCGCCCCTGTTGCTGTTTTGTTTGGCTGGGCTGTCCAGTCACATCGATCGCTCCTGCATTCCCGAAAAGCTCCACAGCACCATGTTCCGCCAGCTCCTCGGCCGCCATCGCCAGTTCGCCGCAACCGCCTCGGCCATCGGCTGCATGAGCGTTGGCCTCGCGCTCGGCAACAGCGCGCACGCATCGCAGAACCACGCGCTCGCCGAGGACGACCTGCGCACGTACCCGAAGCCTGCGACCGTGTTGAAGCAGCCCAAGATCAATGGCCTCAAGATTTTCAGCGGCAACGCCAACCCGGAGCTCGCGAGCAACGTGGCGAAGCTCGTGGGCGTGCAGCTCGGCAAGATCACGGTCGAGCGCTTCGCCGACGGTGAGGTGAACGTCATGGTGCACGAGAACGTGCGCGGCAAGGACGTGTACATCGTGCAGCCGACGTGCGTACCCGTGAACGAGAACCTCATGGAGCTGCTGCTCATGGTGAGCACGATGCGCCGCTCATCCGCGCGCCGCATCACGGCCGTGATCCCGTACTACGGCTACGCGCGTCAGGACCGCAAGATGGCGGCGCGTGTGCCAATCTCGGCCGCCGACGTCGCGCGCCTCCTGGAGGCCATGGGCGTCGACCGCGTCATCTCCGTGGACCTCCACTGTGGCCAGATCCAGGGCTTCTTCGGCCCGCGCGTGCCCGTGGACAACCTGGACGGTGGCCTCGTGGGTGTGTCCTACTTTGGCAACCACGAGCTCGTGAACCCCGTCGTGGTGTCCCCGGACGCCGGCGGTGTCGCACGCGCCAAGAAGTTCCGCGAGTGGCTCGTGGGCAAGTACGGTCTGCAGAACACCGGCCTCGCGATGATCATCAAGCAGCGCATCAAGGCGAACGAAATCGACAAGATGGACCTGGTCGGCAACGTCGAGGGCTCGGACTGCATTATCGTGGATGACATGATCGACACGGCTGGCACGCTCTGCAAGGCCGCGCAGCACCTGTCGGACCACGGCGCACGCAACGTGTACGCGTTCGCCTCGCACGGCTTATTTAACGGCAGCGCGAGCGAGAAGATCAAGAACTCGGCGCTCAAGGAGGTTGTAGTCGTCAACACAACGCCGCTGCCGGAGAGCTGCAAGGGCAACGACAAGATCGTGCAGCTTGACATCGCGCCGCTCGTGGCGCAGGCGATCCAGAACATCCACGGCAAGAAGTCGGTCTCGATGCTCTTCAACTAGGGTGGACGACGAGCGAATCCAGCTTGTTACACGACAAAACAGGAGAGGCGGCGACACATGGAGGGACTGGAGGGAGGCGAGCCATTGGCAGCAGGCGCACAATGAGAGATCTTAATGAAGCTCTTGCGAAGATGAATGGATGGATGGATGGCTGGGGCTCGCAATTGGTGGTCTCGTGTCGCTTTTAGATCACAACAAACACATCATATGCATATAACACCAACGAAAGACACACGCGAAAAGATAAACCTGTGCATTCTTCGTTGTGCATCGTCGACCCGCTGGCAAAGTTGTGCGATGAGTGTGTGAGGATGTGGTCTTGTCCAGTGATAAAATTCAACCAGCCGGCGTTTGTAGGCTGTAGCACTTGTGATTCCTTCATGGCTCACTTTTATGTGGACGACGACGAAGCGGTCGCGTCGGTGAGTGGCGTGATGCCGTTGTCGTCACGGGCGTGCGCGAGCTTCGCGAGCTTCTCGTCGAGAGCCTTCATGGCTCGCGCTCTGCAGCAAAACACAGCGAATACAAGTACCACCACAGCATTAGCGACCAATTAACGAACGCTTTAATCGCAGTAATCAGCCAGCAAGTTAGTGGCTACAGCACTCACTTTCGTCGCTCAGCGATCGGGTCGTCATTCGCCTCCTACAGAGCAAAGCGGGAAAAAACAGTTGGCATCAGGCACTTCATGAGAGCGTATTGATCATTGATGGGAACGTACGGAGACGATGGGCAGGATTGCCGCAGGTTTGTCCGAGCGGTTCTTGAAGTAGCCGCAGAGCTTCACGACGCTAAAGGAGAAGTTCGCTAGCGGGCCAACAATGGGTCTGATAAGCATTTTTCATCATCAACAACTGGTCAGTACAGTAGTCAAGTATCAATGCAAAAGCGAAAAGAACGTACGTGAAGACGTCTGGGAGCAGCACGACGAGCGCAAACTCCTCCGAGCTGTCGCCGCGAGTCTGATCGTGGTTCTTGTTGAGGAACCGGAGGTAGTACCAGCCAAAGTAGCCGCCGAGCAATGAGAACGGACCAGCGCCGATGAACGCAGCACGCAGGGCAGGCGTGGTCGATGATAGACCTACAAGCGACAGGAACGAGAACGCAAGCGTGGCGACCAGCGGGTAGAACTGCACATAGCCCATAATGAATCACAATGCAATCAGTTAGTCTTCGGTTGAAGGCAAGCGCGTATTGGGGGACGAAGTCACTCACGCGAAGCTTGAGTCCTGGAAAAATCGGCGCTGTGGCTAGTGGTGTGGGCTTCATGAACGCGACAAGCAAGGCCGTAATGCCGCCAGCGAAACCGGACAAGCTAGTGTTCCTGTTAAGGTGAATCGTGTGCATAGGTTTTCGACGTTAGTGAGCCAGAACAAGTGCAAAGGACAAGCTGACGTTCAGTTCACATGCACCACACGTACAGGTAGATCGGATCGCGGAAGATGATGTAGAGTGAGAAAAGCTCCACGAAGAGCACAAAACTCGCCATCGTGTTCGCGAACACCAGCAAACGTCCCAGGTTCGCAGCCCCCAGCTCAGGCTCCACGCGCTTTGCGAGTCCAAACGCGAGCGGCAGCACAAACAGTAGCTATGTACCAAAAGTGCACGCAGGAAGCAAACGATCGGGTTAGCTCAACATGTAAAGCCGGCCATAGAGGTCAGGCGAGAGGTAGAGAAGCGTAAATGTGCACCTGCAGAAGGTGCGGGTGATAGAATCCGGCAGTCAGGTACACCCATGGACGGATGTGCGCCAGGATCGCACTGCGCGGTTGTCGTTACGAATGGAATTTATAAGCCAATAACAATCAGCATCACTGGGATGAACACACCAAATACAGCACACAATACGTACTCTGCGACGGAGAGAGCGAGCACGCCACCGGCTTCGTTCGCTGGCGTGAAGAGCACGCCGGCGAGCCACAGCAGTGGCAACGCCAGCACGAGGATGATCGTCGCGGGGAGCTACAGAAGGACGGTGAATCTCTATCAGAATATATGCTTACGGCAGTAGCACAGGTGGCATAACATAACGCTGATGTCCTGTAGTGCGCACATGCACTGTAAGCCAGGCCACATAGAGAAAGAGACGCATGCATGCACGCCCGCATGACGCTGGGGCGGGCATTAATGTACGTACCCTCATGCTTCTCTGCGTTTTGTTTTCTGCAGTTGTGGGTATCGAAGTTTTGTGCCACAGAAGCGTCAGTCAATTTCGCAGTCTGTGTACGATTTCCAAGATATCCCAGCTTTCTACTTTTTGCACAGCCAGTGCGCTTCGTCCAAAATCAAATGATTCCTTGGAAGTTTTACAAACAAAATGTGAAATATTTTTGATATAAACTGCGCCTGCGGCGGCGGCGCGGAAAGCCCACGCAAAGTTGACTTGCAATTGAAGGAAACGAGCCGACAAAATGACGCCGCAGCCAGTCGGCGAGCCCGGCGGCAACGCCGAGGAGAGCAGCGCACGCGCAGCAGCAGCAGGGAGGAGGCAAGCTTCCAGTCGTGATGCAACAAGCACTCGAGTGGCAGCTGGCAGCTCGCTTGGGGACTCAGGCAGCGCAGGAGAGTTCTCAGCATCGTCACGACACGCTGCCGGATCGCGCGCGAGCCGGGAAGCGGCCATGGCGGCGTACACGCAATTCCGGTCTTCCAACGCGACCGCTGCAACTTTATCTGCGGCGTCGAGTTTCTCGAGTCGCAGTGAGAGCACGACGCTGCGTCCTACATCGTTCGCGTCGTCCTCATCCTCGGCGGCGACGTCGTTTGAGGCATCAGGGGGAGGCGGCGGACCAGCGAGCGCCAGCGGGTTGTACATCGATACGTCCCTTCCCGGAAAGGCGGCGCCATCAGTAGCGACAACGCCAGCGACGAGTGAAGATCCATTGACGCCACGTTCGAGACGTGCGTTGGAGTCGACTCTCTCGAAGATGAACACGAGCAGCAACCAGATCGCGGCGATGGGGTTTGAAGGTTCTTCGTCAGCTTCATCGTCCATGGTAGGTGGCGTGAGTGCAAAGGCGAACCCGGTGCTCAATGATCGATATCACAGTAGCAGTGCCAGCAACAGCAACAACAATGGTAACAGCAGAGGTGGCGCTGCGGTAGGAGGGCACCCACTCTCGCCACACAAAGAGCTGATGAACATGCTGGACTCGGCAAATTTCAAGGGCGCAACGTCAAAATTTGCCGGTGGAGTTAGCGGGACGAGCTTGGGGGCCACGGGTAGCCTCCCCATGTCATCGCAGCATGGGGCGTCCAGCTTTGCGAGTCGTTCAGTGGCGAGCAGTTTTTCAGCCAGCAGTGCAGCAGCGATGAGCGGCGTGAGCACCCAGAACACGCTACCACGAGGCGCTGCAGGGGGTGGTGTTGGCGACAACCAAAAAGAGCGATCGCGGTGCGGAACGGAAATTCTATATGACTCGTTGATTCGATTGAGGCTGAACAACCACCAGTGCTTGCGGATTTCTGCTTTGGCACCGCCACCGTCGTCAGTGTCGTCGTCCACGCCCGTGAAGTCGTCGCGCAGAACGCCGCAGAAGAACCTGTCGTCGCAGATTGATGTTTCTGGGGACGGCCTCAACGGAGATGATGACCAAGTGTTTGTGCTCATGAACGCCAACATGCGCACGGACTGCGGCGAAGTGCACTTCTCAGACATTGTCGCACTGTACTGCGTCAGTGGAAGCCGCAAGGGGCATTTCCTGTCCGTGGATCCCATGACCCAGCAGCTGACGACGAAGAAGGGACCGGTAATTTCGAATGGCGAGAAGTGGCGTCTTGTGAACCCAAATGCAGCACCAGACTCGCGTGAAGACGACAGCGATGCGTTTGGAGGAGACAACGGTAGCCTTGGAGCGTTCAGCGCCAAGTCCGGGAGACGGCCAGAGAGCTCGTTCTTTTCGATGAATTCGACGAACGTCATGCTGGAGCAGCAGAAGACCATCATCACCAGCGACAAGGTGCTCTTCAAGATGTATGCTGCCGATATGTTCCTCTCTGCACGCGCCGATCCGTTCGACGTCCTTGCACCTCCGATCATCCAACTTGCGAAGGAGAACGACGGCTCGAACGACTGCTTCCAAGTGTGGGAAATCACAAAGTCAAACATTCCGTACGACCCAAGCTGGAACCGCGAGCGAGGATACCTGACTGGAGAGACGTTCGTGCAGCCCCACAAGAAGCGCCGCGAAGCAACAGATGACGGCGATGTGAATCTCCCACCGCTGTCCTCGTACCCACCGTCGATCCAAGAATCCATCATCATCGACGACCTGTTGTACGCTTTTGTTGGCGTGTCGGGCCGCTACATCCGACTCGACGTGACTGAGAGCCGAGTTGACGTGGCGAAAGAGATGCGGACATTCAAGTTCAGATTGGATCAGCACGGGATGGATCCGTCGATCTCGTCGCTTGCATCGAGATGCTTCTGCTTGGGCGAGTTCTATCTCAAGTTGATGCTGTACGTGGAGCAGTTTTCGAGATACGAGTACGGCCAAGTCAACCACGCGTTCTGTGCAGCCCTGAAATCGTTGCTCAAGGAATACACGATCGTGATCGCGCAGCTCGAGCATCAAATGAAATTGGCAGCGTCGACCGGACAAGGAGCGATGACGATCCAGAAGCTTTGGTTTTACATTCAGCCAAGTCTTCGAACCATGGAGATGCTGAGCATGCTCGTCGATGCTTGTCGAAGTACGCTTGGCGGCGGCTCGTTACTAAGTGAGATCCAGCGGATCCGATCATCGTTGGCTGGAGACATGAAAGCTGGGCAGGTGTTCTCGTTCCTGATGGAAAGAGCAACGGTGCCGTATCTCAAGATGGTGGAGCGCTGGATCTATCATGGAGATCTCGTCGATCCCTATGACGAGTTTATGATTCGGCGCGACGATGAGGTTGGCAAAGAAGACGTGAGCGACAATCCGTACTCCACATACTGGCAAGACCGGTACACGCTGCGTGAAGCGCAGGTGCCGCTCTTTCTGGCGCGTTTTGCACAGAAGATCTTGACGGCAGGCAAGTACCTGAACGTGTTCCGCACATGTAGTCGTCAAGTTGATTGTCCATTCGCCGGATCGATTGAGTTTGCAGCGAGCGAGTCGGTGTATGAAGAGCTGATCGACAAAGCCCACGCGTTTGCAAGCCAGACTCTATTGGAATTCTTCGTGAAAGACAACGATCTGGCAAATCGGCTGGTATCACTGAAGCACTACTTCCTCATGGATCAAGGCGATTTCTTCGTGGACTTCATGGACGTGGCAGAAGAGGAGCTGAAGCTACGAGCTGACAAACTCTCGATCTCCCGTCTGGAGTCGCTACTTCACCTGTCGTTGCAGACGTCGACGTGCTCGTCGGACCCGTACAAGGACGACTTAGTCTGCTTCCTGTCGCCAAACAACCTCATCTCCCAGATGGAGGCGATTCACGAGCGAGCGCAAAAGGGGATTCGAGACTCGCTGACCACGTTCAAGTCCACCTCGATGAATCACCCAGGCTACAAAGTGATTGATGCATTTACGTTAGACTACAAGGTGAAGTGGCCGCTAGCGCTCGTGGTCTCCTGCGGCGCGCTGACGAAGTACCAAATGATCTTCCGGCACCTATTCTTCTGCAAGCACGTGGAGCGCCGTTTGTGTGACGCCTGGCTGAACCACCAGACAACGAAAGAGCTGTCGCTGCGCTCCGACCTCGGACCATCTTTCTGCCTTCGTCAAAGGATGCTTCACTTCCAGCAAAATTTCGTGTACTACATGATGTTCGAGGTCATCTCGCCTCGCTGGCACGCGTTCCAGAAGCAGCTCACGACCGTGGAAACAGTGGACGATATCCTGCACTACCACGGCGAGTTTTTGGACATGTGCTTGAAGGAATGTCTTCTGACTGATCCAGATTTGCTGCGAGTCCTCACGAAGCTCATGACAGTCTGCATGACGTTCTCCAACAGTATCGAGCGCTTCACGCGCCCATACTTTTTGGACGAAGAGACGATCAAGGCTGAGCGTGAAGCTGAACGCGACCGTCGGGCGGAGAAGAAGGCGCGAGAAGAGGCTGAAGCTGCACTGGCGAGCTTTCAGCGCATCAGCGGTGGTGCCGGACCCGGCGCTGGGAAGAAGAAAGGCGTCCTCAAGCGCCGACAGTCCTCGCAAGTCGACATGCGTCGCGCGAGAATCAAAGAGCTATCGGATGACGTCAAGCGCGCACTAACTGAACGCGAGGGGGGGATGGAGAACCCGTTTGTCCGTATGACCAGTGATCTGGAGAACCAATTTGACTCGCTCCTTGGGGAGTTCATGCAGCAGTTGCTGCGACGGTCGTTGCTGCAGGTAAGCGTGACGATGCTCTTGCGTGGTGATCTAGCTACTGATTCCTTCTTGTTTTGCTTTGTCCACCAACAGCACAACTCCCACCTCTCCAACCTCTGTACGAGATTGGACTATAACGGCTTCTACACGAAATAGACATCAAGCTCATCGATCGGCTCGAAAACACGCGGTGTGTTTGTGTTGATGCGCGTGTGATTGGGGAAATGATGGTGCTGATGTTTGCTGGTTTGCGTTTGGACAACTTGGTAGTGTTTCATGCTGAGGTTACTTCGTTGTTTCAGATTCGGGCGGAGTCCGAGTGAAGGGTCGCTTTTTTTGTGGAAGATCCAAGATTTGAATCGACTGGTGGTCAATTCGAAAGGGCGCCTACTGCTTGCAAATCAAACACAGATACACCACGAAAGTGCAGGACTCAAGATCGAGCACAGAGGCGGCGCGCAAAGTGAAGGCAGACTCATTCATATCTTGCGGATATACATGGAAGCGGCGGTGCAAGGATGTGGAAGGCTTGCGGTGGTGGTATTCGTGGCGCCGTCGCGATCGCGGTACTCATCCTGCGGCTCCTACTGTACGAGGAAGTCGTTGTCGCCAACCAGTTGATCGTGCTCGTCCAACCCATCAACTCGATCGCAGGAGAACCGTTCGTGCTTCAACCAGTTGTCGCACTGACAGATGACGACGGGAACATCCTCACAAACATCAACACGGGGACAGTCCGCGCTTCTGTTGGTGTGAACCCAGCACGCTTCGGTACCGTGCAACCGAGCGCCAACGCGTTCACTTTCGTCAACGGGATCGCCAAATGCACCGATCTCTACATCAACTTGGCAGCCTCGGGGTACACGCTTACCCTGATATCGATCTACCACGGCGTAAGAGCGGAAACAGCAGCTTTCGATGTCACCATCGGCTTGAGGTACACGATCGCAATCGTAACCGACGTGAGTACAGCGTATGGTGGCACAGCGTTCTTGCCACAACCAGCAGCAGCTATCGTCGACAAAGGTGGCAACCGCGTGAACACGCTGTACGAAGGAACTGTGCGACTGGAGATTGTGAAGAATCCAGTGGGTGGTCATCTTCTGCCGGCAGGGAACTTGAATGTCACGATTGGAGCTGGTATCGCCAAGTTTCAAGGAATCTTCATCGATGTCGCCGGATCTCCGTACACGCTGCGCTACACTACAGATTTGGTGTTGCCCGGAGACTCACGCATCGAGACAAACTCGTTTACAGTCGCTGCAGGTGTGTGCAACAACTTGGTCCTGCTGAACACTCCGATAGAAGCGAGTGGAGGGAAAGCGTTTGCGATTCAGCCTGTGTTAAAGATGACCGATTCAGGAGGCAATACGCTTGAAGAAGACAGTTCCAGTATGATTCATGTCGCGATCTCGTCGAATCCATCAAATGGCGTGCTCTCGCCCTCGCAACAACTCAAGTCGTACGTTCGTCAAGGAATCGCGATCTTCCGGAGCCTGCGCATCGACAAGGCCGGTGACGACTACTCGCTCGTGTTCACGCTGTACACCAAAGTCCCAGGAACCACGACGTACATAAAGTCAGAGATTGAGCAAGTCTCACCGTCGTTCAACATCATTGTTGGACGCCCAGTGGCGCTCTTCTTGCAGCAGAATCTGTCGGACGGAGTGCTTGATGGGCAGCCGAACGAGCACCAGCCGATCTTAGCGCTCTTGGATGCTGGTGGGAATATCGCGTCGTCTATCAGTACAGGTACCGTCACTGCAACTCTAATTCCCAGTGCAGGGATCGCGTCGTCCATCGTGGTGGACACCTCTGGGGCAGCGCTTCTCACGGTTGTGACTGTGAAAGCGCTCCCGACGCCGCTGTATCCGATGCCCTATGGCGTGGGCATGCGACTGCCGATCGAAGTGACGTTCTCGGACGAGGTACTGGCGTTGGGGATGCCGACGCTGACATTGATGTCGTCGATCACAGGTCCGAATGGTGTGGCGGAGTGTGTGACGCTAAACACGTGGACGACCAAGATCGTGTTCGAGTACGAGATAGTTCTTACTGACAGCGCAAGCGATTTGAACTACCTGTCGACAACTGCACTCAGTCTGAACGGCGGCACGATTCAAGATCGCAACATGCAGACCCCGGTCCTGACTCTTCCCGACCTCGTAAGTGCAAACTCTCTGGCAGGCACGAGCAACGTCGTGATTGACACGACAGCGCCAGTTATGTTGAACGTCAAGTCCACGACACCTGGGAACGGTGAGTTCGGCACAGGCGAGGAAATCTACATCAGCATGCAGTTCTCGCGCCCGATCACAGTGTACGGGACCCCGCTGCTCTCGTTGGCACTCACCGCGATCGGCAATGGCGCGACGACCCGGAATGCGATTTTTTCGAGCGGCAACAACACTAACACGATCGTGTTTCTGTACGTCGTGCAGAGCGGCGACGCGACATCGGGTACGGTGCTGGATGTCACGGCGAATGTGAACACGAACGGAGGCTTTCTCAAGCATTACTCGACGCGCCCAACCACTGATGCAGTCGCGACAATGGTGGTAGCTCCAACCAACCTGGCAACTCTGAACAGCATTGTGATCGACACAGCAATTCCAGTTGTGGACCCGGCGATCGGCGTCACTTCATCGACTACGAATGGCGTGTATGCACCGGGAGACGACATTCAGATTGTCGTGACGTTTACGAAGCCAGTGAAAGTGCAAGGGTTTCCAAGATTGTACATGGAGACAGGCTCCGTGAAGCGTCCTGCGGGTTACAAATCGGGCGACGGCACGAAGGCGCTGACGTTTGTGTACACGGTTGCTGGGTACGACACACATCTGGCGACAGGGAATGCGCACTTGAACTACCAAGACGACAACGCTCTGGACCTGAATGGAGGCTCGATCAGGCGGTTCCTGCAGCGAGGAAGTGGCGCGGCGGACGCGATCTTGACGCTCGCAGCAGTCACTGCGGCGAGTAAATCACTGAAAAGTACTGCGCAAATCGATATCGACGGCATTCCTCCGCGGGTACTGGCACTTGCAGTGGTGACAACACCGTCGAATACGGTGGTTCGCGGCGATCAAGTCACGATTGACATCAGTTTTTCGTCTCGAGTGGCGGTGGACACAACGAAGGGTGTGCCTTCGCTCCAGCTTTCTGTGGGCGAGTACAACCGACAAGCCTTTTACGTGTCAGGGAGTGGGTCACTCGCCTTGCTCTTCACGTACAATGTCATGCTTGGCGATCGAGCGCCGGATGGAGTGGACTATCGCTCGCCGAAGGCTTTGCTGCTCAATCAAGGCACCATCCGAAGAGCTTCCGCAAACCCGATCTTGGATGCTGATCTGACACTCCCTGATCCAGTGTTGGCACTGGCGACACCGCCGGTAGTTGTGGATCCAACAGTCGGCTTTGCGACGACGATAGTGAGATTCACTGCCGACGTGGCTGCTGGCGAGTACGGCTCGAACCACGTGATCACGCTCACGCTCAAGTTCTCCGACGAAGTTGCTGTGGACGGACTGCCGACACTGCATATGAACACGAACACGCAGGTGCCATACATTTCAGGGAGTGCGACAGACGAGCTGATCTTCATGTACATCGTACGGGATGGGGACTTCGCGCTCAGCTTTGACAAGTTTGACGACGCGGCGCTCGTGTGCAACCCGATCAACTGCTCAATTATCAACTACAATGGCGAAGCGGTGGCCACAGTATTGACTGGGATCAACCTGTCGCCTGCCAACATTAGGATCGAAACATTGCCGCCGGTTGTGGTGAGTGTGTACTCAATCACACCAGCAGCTATAGTGAACAGCAACACGTTTGTGGTCGGCGACGAGATCGACATCGTAGTCGAGATGAGCCTGGAAGTCTTTATCGAGCCGCCTCCAAGCGCGTACCCTGAGAAAGCGCCGATCCTGGTGCTCAACACAGTGTCCTTTGGTCGCGATGTGCTCTGCCAGGGGTACTATCAGAACAACCGAAAGCTCTTACTGTTCAAGTACATCGTTCGAGAAGGCGACGTGACAGCGGATCTCATGTACGTGGACGTTGACTCACTGACACTGAACAGCGATCAGTGTGCGATCAAACGGTTCTCGACAACCCCGAAGACCGACGCTATTCTAACGCTCCCTCCGCCAATGCCCCTGGGTGCTGTGAACAACCAAATTCTGAAAGTCGACACCACGAAGATCCCGTCAGTCATCAGTGTATCTGCGACCAACGCGAATGGCGTCTACCGCTGTGGCGATGTACTTAAGCTGGTTGTGACGTTCACTCAGCATGTGATCGTGGTTGGACTACCGTTCCTGTGGCTGGATCTCGGTGTGAATCTGCGTAAGGCCGTGTACGCAAGCGGCAGTGGCTCGACGGTGTTGACTTTTGTGTACCCGGTTGACGACGGCGACTACAGCACGGACGTCGAGTACGTCGACCACCACTCGCTGGATGCCAGTGATGACTCCGCTTCGATTCTGCACATGTCGACACACCCGACAACACTCGCGAACCTGGATCTCCCGTACCCGTTCACGCAGAACAGTCTGAGCTTCAACAAGGACTTGGTGGTGAACGGCAGAAAGCCGATTGTGGTAGCAACAACGTTCCTCTCACCGGATGGCAAATACTTGGTGGGGCAGAAGATCGTCATCGAGGTCACGTTCAGCACCTGCGTGACGATCGATTTTGGTGCGAACAATCTCAACATCCCACGACTGCGTTTCCAACCGAGTGGCATCACGACAATCATCCGCCATGGCGTTTATGTGAGTGGCAGTCCCGGGTTGAAGTTGCGATTCGAGTATACAATTCAAACTGGCGACACGGCAAAGGATCTCGACTACGCGGACTCGAAGGCGATCATCCCAAACGGCGCGCGCATTCTGACGTGTCCGACTGACCCAGCGAGCACGCCAGTGCAGAACGCCGATTTGCATGTGAATCCACCGGGTGGAAGGCTGCTGGGCGATTCGTCAAAGGCGATTGTGTTTGGTCTGGTAAAATACACGAACCTGGTGGTGGATCGTCTCGGGTTCGACTACAAGATCGAGTTCCACACGCAGATCGGCAGCGCTGTGCTAGAGACAAATTCGCACTTCAACGTGCTCTTCTCTGCTTGCTATGGAATGCGTGCAACGCCTTATGCGAGCGGGGATCGGCTCGGCGCGAGCGCGGACATTGACGGTAATACATTGGTGCTCGGAGGTCCAGGCGCCCAGCAGCCAATCTCAGCGATCCAGATCGTCACTGCGGTGGGCGGCTCAAGCAGTTTTGTGGATGAGATCCAGACAATCGTCACGACCGCGACGCAACGTCCAGCGATCCAAGAGATCACGACGAGTGCTGCACCAGGAGAAACGGTTGGCGGCTGGTTCTACCTTCAGATCGACAGCATTGGTCCAACGCGCAGACTGTATTACAACTTTGACGAGGTTCAGCTTCGCGTTGCGCTTGAACTGGACCTCGGCTTTGGACTCGAGACGATCCAAGTCTCACGAAGGGTGAATACGTACTGCGCATGCAGCCAAGCATTCATTTGGACGATCACCTTCATGTACGTCGAAGGCCCACTGTCACCGCTCACAACGATCAGTCAACTCACTGGAAGACTAGCGACAGTGGGTGATGGGCGCGGCTTAAACCAGGCTCGAGTCATCGTCGAGTCCACAGCGATCAGTGGCTTCTTCACGCTCCAGCTCGCCAGCTTGGTGACTCGGAACATCAAGTACAACGTTGTGGAGAGCGAGCTCACGACCATTTTGACCCAAGACCTCGGATTAGCTGTGCGAAGTCTCTCGCGCCCGCTTACGACACCAATGCTCGGGTACACGTGGAGCATCACATTCATTGCAAGCGATACGATGTATGATGTCCCTCAGCTTACTGCGCAGACGGCAGGACTGCTAGGCTACCAGGCGCGCATTACAGTTCGAACAATGCGAGATGGGCTCGGGCGACTTTCGGGATTCTTCCGACTGCGGTTTCGGAACGATATCTTCCCAAACGACGAGACGGACAACATTCCGGTCACGGCAAGCGATTTGCAGCTCGAGACCGCGCTGGAGAAGTTGGTTTCGATTAACGACGTCAAGGTCGTTCGCTCCACTGCAATGAACCTCTACGGCGGGTACTCGTGGACGGTCACGTTCCTGAAAGTCAACACGAAGAACCAATACGGCCCAGTGGTCGACACCTCTGGCAACCTGCCAGCACTGGTCCCGGTGATATCAGCGACGGTCGCACGGGCGCAGACCACGCTGCTGAAAGGAACGAACGCGCACATTGAGATCCAGGTCGGCGGCTACGAGGCATCTCCAGTTACAGCCGGCGATACCCATTGGGGGCTCCCTGGGGACAATGCTGGTATGGTTTCAGTGTTCGTTCAGGGGACAAACGACTGGAGACAGCAAGGCAGCACACTAACAGGAATCGACACGCAAGCGGGGGATCTCTTTGGTTCTAGCGTGAGCATCAAGGGTGACATCGTGCTGGTGGGGGCTCCAGCGGCTGCTGTTTATGGCGACTTCGAGCTCCAGAACCTACTCTGTGACGCCGACGGAGGGTTCTTCCGACTGATCTACAACGGCAAAGCGTCCGATGGGATCGCGTTCAATGCTGACGCTGGCGCACTGAAGACTGCGATTGTCAGCATCATGTCGGTTTCGTTCAGTCAAGTGGACATCCTGACTACGTTCACTAGTGTCTGCGGCGGAGTTGAGATCACGATTGTGCTTCGCTCCGGAGACCACGCTGATTCGACAGGCAATGTGTTCAACCTGGCGATCGATGCCTCCGGATTATTGAAAGGCTTGCTTCCTGGGGTCGGACGAGTACAAGAGTATCGCGCGGGAACGTTCAAGAAAGCCGGCATCGGCTCAAAGGGGCTCCAATGCGGCGCAGCGTACCTGTTTCGCCGCCATAACGGCATGTGGACCCAGGAAACCAAGTTCACACCGCCGTCCGATCTACTCTTCGACATTGAAGAGTACGGAGCGCAAGTGGCGGTTCACGATACTTTCGCTGCAGTGGGGGCGCCGAGCGCGTTTGACGGAGAAGGCCGCGTGTTTGTGTATCAGTACAACATTGGTAGTGCGACATGGAGTCTCTTCCAGATCCTGAGCTCTGCGCCGTACGACAGAACGAAAGGCGACCGGTTCGGCGATGCCGTCGCCATCTCTGGCAACCCACTGGTCGCGCTCACGATCGCTGTGGGGGCGCCCGGGTATGCTGCTGAGAGCGGCGCAGTGTTTGTCTTTGACTTGCTCAGCGGCGTGTTCATGAACCGGCAGTTCATCTTACAGGCAGCGCCGGAATTACAGCAGGGCGATCGCTTCGGGAGCTCAGTGGATCTGGACATGGTCACAACGTACACGATGGCGGTGGGAGCTGAGCGCAGTGCGCTGCGAAACGGTGTCGACAGCGGACTCGTGGTCGTGCTGGCGCGGCGGAGCAGCGCCGACATCTTCTTTAATGTGCAGCAGATTCTCTATGGCTCCGACACGCGCATGCGCGACCGCTTTGGCACGAGTGTCGCGATTTCGAAGGATACTGTGATTGTCGGCGCCCATGAAGTGTACGAAGGCCGCCAGACGATCCGCAAGCCCGTCCAGTCAATCACGACCAGCACGTTCGATGGCAGCGATCTTGTCACGGGGACGTTCACGCTCAGTCTGAACTGGGCCGTGGCTTCTCCTGTGAATGTGGTCGCGCTCAACCAAACTCGCCCCATTGCGCTCGACATCGACGCGGCATCGCTACAGGTGATTTTGGAAGCCGACTTCCAGCTGGGCAAGATCCTGGTGAATCGCGTTGGTCCAGATGCGACGGGCGGCTACACGTGGTTCCTCACGTTCGCTGGCAGCACAAGCGATTTGCCTCTCGTCGAAGCGGATGAGTCGGGACTTCTGCACAAGAACCCTAATGCACATATCACGATCGACTGGGTCGTTCACGTGCCACCGGTGCTGCGGAGCAACGCGTATGTGTTCACGCGAAACAATGCAGGCAGATGGACGGAGCAGGCCACGCTGTACCCTCGTGAGAAGCAGTACTTCAGTTGGTTTGGTACTGCTATAGCGATCGACCAGCGCTACGCAATCGTCGGCGCACCAAACCTTGACACGTACGAGTCTGGAACGAACGCTGGCGGCGGCTTTGTCTTTGATCTCGGCTTCTTAGCGCTTCAGTTCTCCTCCAAGACGTACAGCGTTCTCGAGGGCAGCAATCTTGACATCACTGTGCAGCGCTGCAGTCGCAACGGCGGCTTCTGCGCCATGAACGTCGCGTCGTCGCCCATGTTGTACATCAACTACGACACTGGTGACGCGTTCTCCGACCAGCGGTCCAAGAACTACGTCCCTGTGATCCCCGAAGTCGGCCCGTACCAGAAGATGGCGATGCTCGAAGCGGTCCCATTCAGTTCAAATGCCTTCTTCGCGAACTATGTGTCGGGTCAAGAACCGTTTCCACAGGTGCCGAGAGGTCGATGGCTGCCGGCCGACAATGTCGGTACTGCGATCGGCCGCAACCAGAAATACGGGAGTTCCGATCGGCGATCGCTCTGGATCGACGCGCAGTTCGACTACGCAGGCGTCTCGGACTACGCGTCGAGTGTTGGAGAGCTCTTATTTGACAGCGGCGACCAGATCCAGACGTTTACCGTGTCGACGACGAACGACTTTGTCGTCGAAGACCCCGATGAGACAATCATGCTGCGGCTCTCACTACCTGGCGTCTGGCCAAGCTCGGATGGGGGTCTCTGGGCTACTCTGACGATCAAGGACAATGGCGACGGTGGCACGGGGACGCGATCGAACCTCGACTTCCTCACAGCAGGGGCTGCAGGGCAGACAGGGAGTCAATTTGGCGCCGCGGTGAGCATCTTTGACGACGGGAATGCCGCGATCGTCGGAGTTCCGCTGGAGAAACAGACGCTGGCGTCGCAGGTTGGTCTCGTGCAGTGTGGCGCAGTGTACTTTTACGCGAGAAGAGGCGGTCTCTGGGAGCTCGATAGTAAGGTGTTTCCAGCCGAGTGCTCGAACGGGATGCTCTTTGGCGCGTCTGTTGCGATCGACGGGAGCCTTGGAACCCTTCGTGCCATTGTGGGCGCGCCAGGGAGTGCGATCGCGTACCTGTATCGCCGCCAGGGCACTAAATGGATCCAGGACACTCAGCTTTCGGATGCGGCCGCGTTTGCCCCCACGCACAACTTTGGCGGAGCGAAAGCCGTCGGCATCTATGGTGATGTCGCTGTGGTCGGAGCCTCGGGGCTTGAGAGCGTCTTCGTGTACCATCGCCTGCTGGTAGGCTGGCAGTTCGTTGCGAGGCTCTACTGTAGCGACCGCATCGTGCATCGCATCTTGGAGCAGAATGCCGAGCAGCAGTACCATTTCGGACAAGCCGTGGCACTCCATCGACGAACGATTGTGGTCGGCGCCCCTCATGCAGACGGCGGCGCATTTACACCGAGCCAGTACCACGACCGGAGCTTCGACCGCGCGTACTTTGGCATGGGCGCAGCGTACGTGTTCTACATCCAGGCTCAGGAACAAACGATCCAGCTGCGCACTGACGACCCACTGACTTCGGGTCAGTTTTGCCTGACGACAGTATTCCGCGGCGTGACTGGAACGACGAAGCTCATATCGTTTGGCGCGTCTGCGACTGACGTACAACTCGCGATCCAGGAGCTCTCAGTGATTCGACTCGTCGAAGTCTCGCGCAAGGGCACCATCGACCAGGGGTTCACGTGGAGCGTCACGTTCATTGGCGATGTCTTGGCGGTGCCCATCCTCACACCACAGTGGAATGGCTTCGGATGTCCCGACTGCATCCGCTTTAGCAGCTCCTTCAAAGCTGACCCAGCGAACCAGGTCGTGGTGGTCGAGACGATTCCGATCGGCAGGTGGGAATCTCACGCGCGCCTTACAGCCCCAGATGGTAATCCGGGGGACCAGTTTGGCTTCAGCGTCGCGATCAGTGGGGAGCAGGCCATCGTCGGCGCGCCTCACTCGAGCGCACTGGTGACTACAACATGGAACTTTGAGACGGGCGATCTCACGGGCTGGCTCACCACGGGCAGTGCGTTTGACTCACAGCCGACGTTTGGTGACAACTCGTACGCGCGTATCAATTCGTACAAGTTCAAGCCGTACAGAGGCGAAGAGCCTGGTCAGCGTGCGTTCCACGAGGGACGGTACTGGGTCGGAACCTTTGAGTCTCGTCCAGGTGGAGGCAAGCAGACGGCAGTGATCTCGTCATGCAATTTCGCCAACGACCTCTCGTGCAAGATCACCAACTACAAGCTGCCCAGCGGGAGTCCAGGCGGCAGCTTCCAGGGCGATGGGCCGCAAGGAACGATGACGTCCCAGGCGTTTACGGTGTTGGGTCCGTGGCTCTCGTTCATGATCGGAGGTGGCTGCGATATCCGGTACACTTACGTGGAGCTCCTGGTGGATGGCATGTCGATGCTGAAGCAAACCGGTCGATGCGAAGAAGCCATGGAGACGGTGCAGTGGGACCTAACTCCGTTCCAGAACCGCACAGCGCAGATCCGAGTCGTTGATGCTTCAGCGGGGGACGTGTGGGGTCACATCAACTTTGACAACGTACGCTTCAGTTGGGACCCGGCCCAGGCGACGACTCCGAAAGCGGGTGTGGCCTATGCGTTCCGACGCAAGGCGCCCACGAGTCTGGATCCATGCATCAACATCAACCGGAAGCTGTGTAATTGGGAGTTCCAGGCGCGGCTGATCACGAGTGATAAGCGCGGGGAAGAGCTCCTGGGCTTCGACGTTGCAGTCGACGACAACACGGGCGCCGCGGTGGTCAGTGCCCCTGGCCAGATGGCCTACGATGCTAACAACACGGTATTGCTCGATCTACACTCCGGCCTTCCTATTGAAGGCGTAGGATCAGTGTACGTGTTCCAGCGAATAGATGAAAACCGTGATGGCAAAGGCGTTCTCATCTCACCACCAAAGTGGAGTCCGAAGGAGATCGCGAAGCTCCAGTACCCCAAGAAGGAGATGCAGACCAAGTTCGGCTTTACGGTCACGCTGGACCGCAACTCGCTGCTTATTGGGGCGCCATGGCTGTCAACGTCACCGTTGCGATACCAGACCGGTCAGGCGTTCTACTATGATCTGGCCTTCGCGACCGTGGGGTTTACGTCCAAGGTGTTCTTTTGTGTCGAAAGCAATGCGGACAGTCTGGTCTCGCTGACGATTTCGAGGTCAAGCAAGAATGTGTCGGCACCGCTCACCGTGGGCTACGCGACCGAAGATCTGAACGCCATCTCTGTCGACGCGCTCAAGTACGCGGCGTGCATGAAAACCCCACTAACGCAACGCAGCGAGTGCTACGACTACCAGCAGATGGCGGGCGAGGTCACGTTCGCCGCGGGCGAGACCTCCAAGCAGATCATCATCCCGATTGTCGACGATTTGTGCTATGAGGCCCTCGAAGAGTCTTTCATTGTGCGTCTCAACGTCCCGGGTGGCGAAGTGCTCATCGGCGAGCAGTACATCGCAAGAGTGCGCATTGACGACGACGATTTTGCCTACGATCCGTGTTAGTGATACTCTGTGAACACAGTCTCTAGTGTTGATAGTGATCAAATTCTATTGCCAATGCTGCTGGATCCAAGATGCACTCGCGTCATGGGGCTTTGGCTGCAGCGGGAAGCACACGATGCTGACATTCTCAGGCGGCGCTAATGCAGTTGCATCCAAACTCTTGTACTCGACGATGCTCTCAGGAAACGCGTCTTCGAGGAAGAGCACGTCCGGCAGCGCCATCTGAGAATGACAAGCAGACAGCCGTCAGATTTGTAAAGAAGACCTCCATCATGAAAGAGCTACATTGAGAGAAGAAAATGGACAGGGTGACGCACCTCGAGCCAGTGGTCGAACTTGTAAATGAACTTGTTGATTGCCGTGAAATGGTCGTGGAGCTGCTGATACACGTACTCGAATGGTGATCTCCCACTTTCATTTTGCCACATCATCATGCTGCTGTTGTATCCGTCGCGTCGCTGCTCGTTCACCATGTTGTCGGTCTTCAACAGTGCGATCTTCCCACTCGGAGTCTCCCACTGGAGCAACTCGTCCACGGAGCCCACGATCACAGTGTCGAGGTCCACAAAGAGACACTTGTCGTGCCTCAGCAGCTGTGAGACTCGCGGAGAGAAGACCTGGAGCTTGTTCCACCAACCGCTCCACCCAGGCTCCAGTGGGACGCACCGCAGGTTCGCATGCGTCGTAAGGACACCGCTGGCGTCGTCTGTCAGACATACAAAGTCGATCTCTGCTGCAGTTACCATAGTCATAGGCGGCGAAGTGTCGCCCACTGGAGGACAACTTGTCGTCCTCACGCTGCTGATGTTGCGCGTGAGCGAGCTGAAGAGCTTGTTCACGTACTCGGCGCCGTACTTTGTGCCCCACTTCACGCAGACCACCGACACCTTCGCAGGTGCTGTATGTATATATCCACTATCTGCGGCTCCTGGTACTGTTGATAATGACTGGTTGCCAGCAAGGTTTGGACGGAGCTCCTTGCCGATCTCCTGCTCAATGAGGTCCCAGTAGCGCGCGATCGCCTCGTCCTGCCTTGCTGCTCGTCGAAGCAGCACGTTCATGTTGTAGTGCGCTTCTTTATAATCCGGTGCGATCGCTAATGCTGTCGAGCAGTGTTGCAGCGCGCTCTCTAGCTCGCCCTCGATCATCAACTGGGCTGCAATCGACAGGCAAGTAAGAAAACGTACTACCAGATCAGGTTCACCTCAATAGACACACGCAATGCGATAAAACGTGCACACACATACCCGCAAGGTTGGCGTGCGCCTCTGCAAACTGCGGCTGGTGCTCTACGATGCGCCTGTACATGGCGATCGCGTCGCCTCGCTCGCAGAGCTGCACCTTGACGTGCGCGAGCTCAAAGTAGAGCTTCCAGTAGGTCAGCGATGGCTCGCTCTGCTGGTTGTCACTCACATCCACTTCCTCCAGTAGCTGCAGCGCAGCATTGTAGTGCTTCGCGGCCTGTGGGAAGCGCTTCGAGGTCGCTAGCAGGCGCGCCAGCTGCACGTGCGCCGCGACAGCGGCGCCATTCTTCTTCGGCTCCATGCTCCTGCTCCTGCTCCTGCTCCTGTGACCTTTCGTGATGCAACAAAATGGTAAAAAAAGGAGAATGTAGTGTTGTATGTTGCTTGAGCTCTTTATGTGTGTTGCGCTAACTCGTTTTGTGGTTCCCGCGACACAATCGTTGCAGACTTTAGCGAGAAAGCACGATGAAAGTACAGTTGACTTTTCGGAACCACTGCAATTTGACTTCGCTCACGACGAAGGAGTCGACACTGTCGGACATGACCTGCCTGCTGCTATATAGGGATCGTATCCATAGAGCTTGTCTGTCGTCTGCTGTCGCCGACCAACGGAAGCGAAGGAAGTATCGAGAATACACAGATGCGGAGGCTCTGGTCTCCTCAAGGACTTCACCCAAACTCGGACTTCATCCCCTCCGATGCACGGTCACGCAGCTCTTCTTTGGACTGATCAAGGAAGTGGTGTACAGCGACTAGCTCTTCGTCGACAGCAAGGGAGACAAGACGCAACGGTTCTTCTACCAGCTCATGAAGGACGGCATCCTCAGGTATCCGTTT
>JAASGO010000154.1:0-41406 GCA_023334245.1 Globisporangium cederbergense | reverse complement strand
GTCCAAGGGCTACAAGGACCTGCGCTCGTTCCTCGAGAGCCACGGTCCGACGTGTGGCAAGACGAACCCGAACGGGGCGGCCCAGCCGATCCCGTCGGACAAGAAGGTCCACTACTCGCGCGCCATCGTGCACCCGGTACGCTTTTGACTGAGCAGTGTTTATCTATATTGCTTCTTGTGTGAGTCCTAACGCCTACGATTGTTCCTAACCTATAGGGCCCGTGTGAGATCTGGCTCGACAACACCAAGGTGTACCACAACGATAACTGCGAGGCCACGTTCGGCAGCAAGGTGCCGGTGTGGAGCATCGACTGGTCGTCGTGCAAGTCCAAGTGCGTGCTGCGTTTCTACTGGCTCGGCCTCCAGGACCAGGGTGCGCGCTGGCAGTCGTACAGTAAGTGTTTCTACGTTTGATTTGTCCATCTCTCTACTATGACCGAAGTCCTGGGTCTAACTCATGCCTTCATCCCATCGTGTTGTTGCTTCTCAACAGAGAACTGCGTGCCAGTCAAGGGTTCATCGTCGCGCTCCATCGACGACGAGGACGAGGTCGAGGGTGTCCCAGGCAACTCCACGCTCGATTTCAACTACCTCGACTAAGCTCGCAACGATTCGTGAACGTTGACCACCACCCTCAGGGTTTCCTATCGTTCGCTACCGCTGATCGCAAGTGGTGTTCGGTAGCATCAAGTATATTTTGTGGACAAACGCATACACCGCGTAGTAATCGTATAATCACACAACAAGACCCAATCAATTGGACGCATCCATCAACAACATCGTTTCTTCAACGAGGACACGGAATTCGGAATTCGAATAGGAACATTGCAGTGCTCGATGCGATACAAACGCAGCGCTGTCATTGTTGATGCGGAAAGCCGAAGCGAAAGTCAATCATCCCCCCCCGAAAGAAACTGTTGATACCAGGAGTGTTTGGAACACGAACGCGTTCCGAAAGCGCGTTACACCCATGAACACCAAGCGATCTATACAGGCGACAGGCTGACCGATGAAAGAAGTTGTGCGAATCCGCAGTAACTATGGATGACTTTAACACTTGATCATTAGGAACTCCTATCACCACTTGGGGTAAAAAATATGAAGCGAAACGCTGCTTTGCATCCGGGTGGCGTGAAGAGCGTTGATGTGCATGCATGCATGCGGCAGAATGCCGGTGCTTGAACCGAAGGCAGCACAGATTCAGCTTCTGATAGAATCGCGACCTCACGTTGCCCATGGTACTCCGAATGATTCACATATTGGAGGGAGTGGGTTGTTTCGTGTATGCTGGCCCACCGTTCATTGAGAACTTCGATGCAGCATTCAGTTCATAAGGAGGAGGGGAACGGAGCGGAACAGGAGTGTGTGAGCCAGATACAAGTAGATCTTGCTGATGGAGGCTTCCGGTGGTGCTCTTGACCATCTCGTCGTTCATGAAGAGGTGACAAATGAACTCGATGAAGAGCTTGCGTTTCCTGTTTTTGACAAACATGGGTGCAGAGCTCAAAGCAACCAAATAGTTGTATGACGCAACTTCGCATACATCATAATTATTTGCTAACTCAGCAAAACCTGTTTATTTGTGCGCTTTATTTGAGATCTACCACCAAAAGTCCGCGATTCCATACAAATCTAAACTCAAACATATAATTCACCTTTTGTCTAAAATATATGACTCTTTCACGTTCACTTGTGACTTGAGATCTGATAGTGATACAACCCACCTCGCCTGCTGAGTAGTGGTGTATAACGAGGTAGTACAACTTGCAGAGGGCCAGGGTGGAGACAAACCTCTGTGGTTGCGATAATATTTCGTCATTTCGTAACCAATACGACAGGTCATGGCTCCCTCTTCTATATTTTTCGCTCGCGCACAACCTGTAGATTCAAATGTATTTTTTAATATGAGATTGAGTATACCCGCGGATTTCTCTCTCTAACTCGATTGGCTTTCGTTGTACTCATCTATCTGACCACAAGATATGTTAGCTCACGCCACAAGCTCAAGTGCAACTAATATTTATCTATCCGGAAGTATATCCATGTGGGTGCAGTAATATCCCAATTTGTTGCAGCGAAGACAGCTTTTCATGAGTATCCGGTGATATACATAATCAGGTCGCAAGTATACGCTTCTCATCTGTGTCACAAGCCTTTGATTCGACGGCTCCTCCCTCTCTCACGCATTTCGCCACACTTTGGGTGTTCTGTGGTTCTTCCGAACAGCTCCATAGCAAACAACAAACAGCAAAGTGTGGCCGCTGATGATGAGCAGGCGACAGAGGCCAGTAGCAGCAGCGCCAGCGCTCGCCATCACCACCTCGTCGTCGTCCCTGATTCCAGTCGCCAACAGCAATAACAGCACACGCCACTGTCGTCACATTAGGCAGAAGCAGGTCTCCATGCTCACGCGTCCCTCGTTGTGGGCGCTCCTGGCGGCGATCGCCTTCGGCTCCACACACGCGCAGCAGGACGACCATGAGCGCCAACTAAAGCAGACGGTGATCGGCTCCAGCAGCAGCTCATCAACGACGACAACGACGACGAGTGCCCCAGCAGCCGGTAGCACGACGACGAACAGCAGCAGCAACTCGCCGCAGCAGCAGAACTGGATGCTACTGGCCGTGATCAGCGTCGCCGTGCTCTTCGTGCTCGTGCTCGGCATGGTGTCCTTCGTGCTGCTGCGGCGCCGCCGGAAGCTCAAGGAGACCGAGCAGCTCGAGTACGACATCGCGAACGACGTGACCAAGGTGACGCAGTTCACGCACGGCACGCTGGGCACAGGTGGCATCGGTACTGGCGGGTACCAGGTCGAGTTCGAGTACCTGCCGAACGACATCCGCAACGACGAGGAGATGCAGCCGTTCCGCCTGCAGCAGCGTGAGGTCGTGCGCGGCCGGCTGATCGCCAAGGGCGGCTACGGTGCCGTGTACAAGGCCAAGTTCCGCAACGAGACGGTCGTCGTGAAGCAGCTGTTGCCGGACAAGACGCGCAACAAGCAGATCCTCAAGAGCTTCATGGACGAGATCCGCATCTGCGCGGCGCTCGACCACCCCAAGATCGTGCGCTTCATCGGCGTCACATGGAGCTCGCTACTTGACCTGAGCGTCGTGACGGAGTATATGGCGAACGGCGATCTGGGCTCGCTGCTCACGGAGCAACTCCAGCGCCAAACGAGCGGCGTTGTGAGCCGCTTCGACTACGGCTGGTTCAAGGCGCGTAGCAGTAGCAGCGCCACAGCCGGCGGCAGCGGTGGTGCCAAGTGCAAGAGCTTGCTGGCGCTTGACATCGCTGAGGCGCTCGTGTACCTGCACTCGTTCATCAGTCCGATCATCCACCGCGACCTCAAGTCGCGCAACGTGCTGCTGAGCGCGGACTGGGAGGCCAAGCTTACGGACTTTGGCGTCAGTCGCGAGCTCGATGAGGATCAGACGATGACGGGCGAGATCGGCACGGTGTCCTGGATCGCGCCCGAGGTGCTGCGCGGCGAGCGATACACAGAGAAGGCGGACATCTATTCCTTCGGCGTGATCATGACGGAGCTCGACACGTGTCGCCGGCCATACTCGGACGGCATCCCAAATGAAGACAACGGCGGCGGCAGCAATCAGCACACGAACACGCGCATCGCCGTGCTCGTGAGCAACGGGAAGCTGAAGCCTGCGATCACGGACGAGTGTCCCGCGAGCGTGCGCCAGCTGATCGACCAGTGCCTCGAGGCGGACCCGAAGAACCGTCCGTCGGCCGTGCAGATCCACTTTGAGCTGCGCAACCTGGACATGGCCGAGGAAGAGCGTCGCGAGACCGCGCTCTTGAAGCGCGGGACAATGATTGGTAACAGTAGTGGCAATGGCAATGGCTCGAGTCTCGCGGCCGCACGCGCGTCAAGCAAGTCGAAGAGCGGCGGTGGCGGCAGATAAAATATGAAGACGTTGTGTGTGTGAACCGTTGAAGAGCATTGAGCTGCGTTTGTGTTCTTAACTTGTGTTGTTAAACTGAAGTTGGTTTCCTCGACCAAGGTCAGTATCCCGAGGGACTTTGGCCATTGGCAATCCTTTCGACCTCCTATTGTCACTTGGCAAACGCAAAATGACGAAGGCAAGATCGCCATCACCGGCGGGCGTGAGCTGGTCGCTGCCTGAGCGCCTCACATTCGTCGCACTGGCGCTGCTGCGCGTGCTCGCGTGCGTGGTGCTGCTGGGAATGATCCACCCGGACGAGTTCTTCCAGAGTCAGGAGGTCATGGCACGCCACGTGCTGGCGCAGAGCGATAGTGAGAGCGACCGCACGCTGCGCACGCAACTCTTCGTGCCCTGGGAGTATCAGCTACCCACGCCCAACCGCTCCGTGCTCTTCCCGTACGTGCGCCTGTACTTTTATGTGACTCTTCATGGACTGTTCTAATGGCTGGCTATCGTGTATATGTATGTATGTAGAGCGCTGGCGGCCGGTGTGCCGTATCAGCTAATGCTCTGGCTCGGCGTCAAGCCCACGGGGTTTCTACTGCTCGTCGTGCCTCGGTTGCTGCTCTGCATCGCCTCGTTCTCTATCGGTACGCTTCCTATATGCACACTCACGAGTATGCTTACACTAATGGACTCTAAAGCTCATCGACCTTCTGCTTATATTCTGTCTAGACTACCTGCTGTACCGGATCACTACGAAGCTCCGGTACCAGGACCCCACCCGCGTTGTGCTCTGCTTTGCGAGCTCGTGGCCGACACTCGTGTTCCTCACGCGCACATTCTCCAACACGTTCGAGACGCTCGTGCTCGCGCTCTGCTTCGCTGTGCTGCTGCTCGGTGACCCACACAAGCGCGTTGGATTACGCGGCGTGTTCCATTTGCAGACGTTGCTGCTCGGTGCACTACTGGCCGTGGGCTTCTTCACGCGGTTCACGTTCGTGTTCTTTTTCTTCCCACTCGGGCTCGAGCTCGTACGTAGTCAGGATGCGCTGTTGACTGAGAATGCCAGCAAGAAGACGGATCATCACGTCTCTATCATCAAGCGCGTGATGGCGACGCTAATCATTGCGCTCCAGGGACTGCTCGCATTTGCAGTGTGCTCGGCGATGTTCATTGTAATGGACACCGTGTACTTTCGCCCCGAGATGGCGTCAGATTACTACCAGCAATGGCTCACTGCACTCGACCGCCAGACGCTTGCGAACAAGCTTGTCATAGCGCCGCTGAACAACCTGCTCTACAACCTCCAATACGAGAACCTCGAGCTCCACGGCGTCCACGCGCGCATCACGCACTTCGCAGTCAACATGCCGATGCTCTTTGGTCCGCTCTTCTTCCGCTTCTTGATCAACGTCGTCACTGGGAATTCGAGCAATGGGAATGCTAGTACACCCCGACATCGTCAGTTTTTTGGAGTTGCCAGTGTGCTCTTCCCGCTCGCATGCATCTCGATGGCGCCGCACCAGGAGCCGCGATTTCTATTGCCGCTGCTCATCCCGCTGCAGATCTTCTTCGCGTCGGGGTTGCTACTTAATCGCCGGGTCGTCATGGTGATCTGGATCGTGTTCAATGCGGCGCTGACGGTGTTCTTCGGCATGCTACACCAGGGCGGTGTCGTGCCGATGCTGCTCGCGTTCTCTACGGCAAATGGCCAAGGGAAATCGTCTACAGCTCTGTCGTATTTGATGCCGTCAACGTGTCATTTCACAGGTGAGGCGACAGCGCTCATGGGCGCGATCCCCGTCGTGTTTTATAAGACGTACATGCCACCACGCTTCCTGTTCGCCGGTATGGAGACGAGCTCGAACTTCCAAGTGGTGGACCTCGCCGGTGGCAGCACAGACGCAATCACGACGCAACTGGAACGCCTTCAACGACAAATATTCGACTCAACAGCATCAGCGTCGTCATTATCGAAGCCGACGTACCAGGCGTTTCTGGTCGCACCAGCAAGCGTGAGTGTTGATCTAATCGTCAAGGGCTCACAAGTGAGCGTGTCGAATAGGGCCGGCAGCTGCGGTCCTCACATCTCAACGGAGGACCTTGCGTTGGACCAACCACTCGCGCTCGAGCTCTATCTGCTCGAGATGGCAGAGATAGTGGGGTGAAGCGCCTCAAATAGTCATAAAGACGTGTACGCAGTACTTACTTCTGCTCACGGCTGCTGTTCTATACAGGTGCTGGTGTGAAAGCGAAGAGGGTGGATCTGGTGTCCTTTTGGGGATGCAGACGGCCAAAAAGTACCTCGAAAACTTCGAATGATCCCCATTTCAAATTTCATACCATAAACGTAAATTAGAATCAAAAGTACCCTCTTTTTGATACTTTTGTCACAATCTCGGATTGGCTGAAAACCCCACCGCTGATTATTTTGCTCAGACGACCTTCGTGCAACCTCATACAGAAACCGCCGAGCATCATCACAACACATTCCCGAGCCAAAGAAAAACCACACAACACGACCACCTGCATCAATAGCATCATGGGCGGCGGCAATGGAGGAGCACCGCTGGGGCTCGAGACGCGCGAGCAGCGCGGCATCTTTGTGACATACATGGGGCTCTGGGTTGGCTACGGGCTGCTCAACGAGTTGGCTAAGCGCCATGACGTGCGCTTCAACTCGACGTCCGCCGTCGTGCTGCAGTCGTTCCTCAAGCTCGCGATCGCCACGTACATGTTCCTCACGACGGACGCCAAGGACGCGACCACGCGGCTGGGTGGTGCAGCCAGTAACAGTGGTGACATGGTGCAGCGCTTTCGGTACCTGCTGCACCAGATCGCCACGCACCGTGTGCTGCTACTGCGCTACTTCATCCCGTCAGGACTGTACGTGCTCTACGACGTGCTCTCGTACGTGAACCTGCGCAGGTTCGACGCGTCGACGTACTTCTTGCTGCTACAGTTCCGCATGGTGATCACGGGTCTGCTGCATCAGTTCATGTTTCAGAAGCGCCTGAATCGCAACCAGTGGACGTCGCTCGCGGTCACGACGCTGGGCTGCGCGATCAAGACGCTGGGCTCCTCAAGCAGCTCCAGTGGCAAAGCTGCCGCTGCTGCTGGAGCTGTTGCAGGTCCGACGCTATTCGCCTACGGTTTGCTGATGGTGCAGATGCTCAGCAGCACGTTCGCAGGTGTGTACAACGAGGTGCTGCTCAAGAAGCAGGCGAAGATTCCGCTCAACTTGCAGAACATCTTTATGTACATGGACTCGATCCTCTGCACGGTCGCGATGCTGGCGCTAGGGCTCACGGGCCAGTCGTTCGCGCAGGTGGTGCAACCGGCGGAGCTCAAGGTGCTCTTCTCGTTCTACGTGCTGCCCATGGTGCTCATCATGTCGGTTATCGGCGTCGTCACAAGTCTCTTCCTCAAGGTGCTCGACTCGGTGCGCAAGGCGATCGCGAGCGCATTGGAGCTCGTCTTCCTGCCGCTGCTCAGTGCCGTGCTCTTCGGCATGCCGCTCACGCTCTCGATGGTCATGGCCGTCGTGTGCGTCGCCTCGGGCGTCTACATCTACTCGCTGCCCATGAAGCCAGAGTCAAATGCAATTACTAGTGGAGATGGCGAGAACGGTGACATGGAGAAGGGTAAGCAGCTGAAATGAATCAATGAATAATACCTGGCACCGTGTGCTTCCAATGCTCTTTCTCTCGTGTTAATAGGGGGTCTTCTTTGCTTTGACTTTGTCTAGTATCTCTATGCATGGTAAGTGGGTCATTGTTCACTGGTAATGGATGGTCAGTCTCGTTACTTCCACTCGACGCCCGAGCCATCGGGCTCGCTGCCATCCGGACTCTCGTGGTCCTCGTCTTCGAGGTACTCCATGAGCTCGCTCGTGCCGAACTTGTCCATGTACTCGTCCTCGGTCATCTCGCCGTACACACGGTGCTTGTCGTCCACCATGTTCTCCCAGTGATCCTCCAGATTGAGGATGCGGCGCGTGTCCGCGCGCATAAAGTGCACCACGATGTTGTTGCAGTCCGCGATCATCCAGTCGTCGCAGTCGCGGCCCTCGACCGAGTAGCTGAACTCGTCTTCCAGCTGGCGTGCGCGCATGGACGCGATCATCATATCGGCCATGCGCCGCATGTGCGCCTGCGAGCGGCCCGTCGTGAAGACCATGTACTCGGCCAGGCTCGACTTGCCCGCCAGGTCCACCGTGTACACGTCCACACCCTTCTCCTTCTCGAGCGCCGCAAGCACCTCGTCGATCGTCAAGTACGTCCTATAACAAAAAATAGAGGCAATAGAAGCACAGTTTGTTATCTGTTCTTGCAATTGGCAAAGCGAAGATCCAAGAGATAAACAATCATGAACGTACTTTGGAATGGGCGGAATCATGTCCGCGTGGCGCTTGCCAACCTCCGGCACCTCCCATTCGCCGACCTCAGCGACCACAGACGAATCCGCCGGCACAATCCCCGCCGCCGCATCTTCAGCAGCCTCCGAGGAGCCCGAGGGAAAGTTGCGCGGCGTGTCCAAGTCGCAGTAGAGGTCCACGAGCTCGTCGTAACCCTTGGCGGCGTCCAGCGCCGTCCAGTAGTCACCGCCGCTGATCACGTGGCCGTCAATACTTAGCTCCGCGCTGTACTTCTTCACCTTGGATGGGTAGTACGTCACGCCAATGTACGCTGCCGCAGGGTTCTCCGGGTCGATCTCTGCTGACTCAGCATCCTCGTCGTCGTCCTCGTCATCATCGCTGTCGCTGTCTTCTTCATCGTCGCTGTCCTCGTCTTCATCATCTTCGTCACTGTTCTCTTCATCTTCACTGTCCTCTTCGTCATCCTTCTTGCTGGCGAGAGCCTTGGCGATGGACTGCTTGGCGCCCTTCGTCACGTCCGTCGTGTGCTGCTTCATGCGCATGGCGCTCGTCTGGAAAGATCGGACGCACGCGCTGCTGGTGTTGCTCGTACGCAGCAAAGACGTATTGGAGACCAAGTGTGTCTGGCGCACAGCGGCAGTAGCAGCTGATGCACCACTGCTGCTGGTGTGGACGGTGGCGGCACGCGCAGCGGCGCGACGCATGTGCTGGAGCACCAACTTGACCATCGAAGATTGATTGCGGATGTGGTTGATTGTTGCACCAACCAGCCAGCGAATTATGAGACAGCAGCGATTCATTCGCTGGTGCTTCTGCCAGAGAGCAATTCATTTTTATAATATCATTTCAGACATACTTAGTAGAATTTATTTTATATGTAATCATATATTTATCAACTATTATATATTTAATTATATAGTTATCATTAATATCACAAAAATACATCTAGATATGATAAAATACTCAGCAAGTACCTAGGTAGTGTTAAATACATATACACGCATGCAGATAGCTCGTAATGCTTTCGTAGACATATAAAATCTATCATATTTACAGCAAATAGATTTCATAAATGAAATATATTCGATCTGATCTTACCGAACGCATCCATTTTGCGCGGCTGGATCGAAGGCGCCCCTTGTGGCTCCTCAAAGGACATCTCCTTCCATTGAAGAAGCCAAAACTGCAAGGCCTGCACCCACCCACCCACCCGTCTGTCCACGCGGCCACCTGTATCGCAACACACGCACACGCCGTCTGTGAGAGTGAGAGCGGTTGCGTGCGTCTGCCCCACTCACTCGACTCGCTCGCTCTTCAGCTGTCACCCCTGCAGCCACTCCCACGGAGCTCTTCGCAGCACTCAATCTCTCCGTACGCCCCTTTGGGATCTTGCTGTTAGCTTTTGTGCGCACGCGAGAGGAGACTTTCTGCACAAGTGTGTCGATTTACCAGGTGAACACATTGACGAAGCGACTGTCTGACTGGCTATCCACACAAGCGACACACGCTGACGATGCAGAACCCTATGAGGCTTCACGCAGGTGGCGGCGAAAGCAACAACAGCCACGCATTGATGAACGCGAGCGCGATCAAGACTCGGCAGGCGATGGTCGCGAACCAGCAGCAGCATGTGCAAAAGCAGCAGAGCATTCATTATGTGGTGCTGAAGGTGCGTCCAGGGGGTAATAATATCCACCCGAGCAACAAGAGCGTCATCATCACGAGGAGCTCTTCACCACAGAGAGTGACGCCCGAAGGGATTGCCATTGGAACACTTTCGACTGCAGTGTTTTACTGCAACAATGATCCGATGGTACGTACTGTGACTGCTATAGTGTCTGTAGAACCTTTGGCTGGATGCACTAATAAACGGACCTTGTGGATTTGTCTGCCCTATTCAGGTTTCGCCGGAGCATGGGACGCTCGAGTGCACCATGAAGCATGGAGTCTGGGTGTATGTGGACCATAGTATCCACGGCACGAAGCTCAACAACAGCCGGCGCATCCACAAAGAGGCCGTGGTGGTGCGCAGTGGAGATCGCCTGCTCGTGGGCAACACAGAGGTCGAGCTGTACTTCGAGACCTCAAGTAGTGATAACATTGTGCATCGAAAGGACGATGCACTTTCGCGACACTCTGGTGGTCGTCAACAGCAAGCGCAGTCCCAAGGCAGCGCCACCAGTAACAACCTGCACAACCAGTCAGGTATTGCGTCGTCGCCAATCACACTCCCAGCACCCACTGGAGAAGGCGCAGCAAGGAGTAAACTCGACCAGTTCAAGATTGAGAAACCAAAGATCGACACTTCTGGAGCGACTTTCTCAGCCGCGACCCCACTAGAGTACATCGCGTCCCCTGTTTCCGTCGCGAACCAACGCAGGAAACGGCACTCGATGACCGCATTCACTCCCTCGCCACCAGGTGGTGGTAGTGGTGGAGGCTTTGGCACCGCCGGTAATCCGTTTAACTACCAGCGCACGCGTCCACTGGTGCCTTCAGCACCATCGACACCGCCGCGTATCGATGCGACTCGCCCGTGCACAGCTGCCAATATTAGTCCACACCAATCGCAAGGAATCATGAAGTGGCGTAGTAACCAGTCTGAAGACAGCAACAAGAACAGCAGCAATGACGAAATTGTGAAAGACACTTCGGTGGGCAGCCGAGCCACAAGGCCAGAAAGGTTCACGCCTCCACCACCACCACCACCACCGCTAGCGTACTCGTCGTCACCTGTGACTGCACCATCGGTGCTGCAACGCATGCATCTCCCTCAAAGCCCATCGCCACCATTGGTACCACAGCAACAGCAGCAGCACCAGCGGATGCACTCAGAGGCACCAAAGTCTCACCGCGACAATCTGAGGATCCAAGTCTCCAAGAAAATGGCTGGCTACCAGGCTGCTGCTCGCGGTGGTGGTGGGAAAATCGACGGTCCTAGTGGTGGAAGACCAGTGCCTAGCGGGCTCAAGATCCCACTGCCGTCGACGCCGCCTTTAGCTCCATCGTCGTCTTCCAGGCAGTCGAGCAACAACCAACTGGACTTTACGCCGCCGTCGTCCCCTGTGGCGCACAAGGACATTCTGCGCCAGAAAGAGTCGCTGCTCAACATCCTCAAGACCAAGTACAAGGAGGAGCAGCTGCTCAAGCAGCAGCAGGAGGAGTGGATGCGACACAACTTTAGTCTCGCAACGCCGCCCATGTCGCCCATCAAGAGCAAAACGACCCACCGCCATCACCGTCAGTCCACAGGCAGTGGAGATGATAGTCAGGACGTCACCATCGAAGAAGATGACGATGATGACATGAGCGATATCGAGATGCCTCCTCGCGCCCCAGAGCTGCTAAGGACGATCTCACTAGGTATCCATCAGGCGAGTCCGCGACTCACGGCGGCGGTGCTGGCGTCGCGCGCGCGAGTCAACAGCTTTGACGACAAGCGCTCGCCCAGGACGGCGAATACGAACGCGTCACAGGAGTCTGTGGGCTTCTCCAGTGTGAGCAGCAGCGTGTCAACGGAGCTCGCGTGCCACCGTCGCGTGACAAAGTCGCTCTCGGTACGTTCATTTGATTCCTTGCACACTAGGATTCCTTTTGAGCCACTGTGCTGACTTGTACGCTGGTTTGTACTCTCTTTGTAGGTCTCTTCGTCCGAAGACTTTATCAGCTCGGCTGACATCAACGACTTCATGGGCTACGAAGAAGAAGTGGGCGACGACCTCACGTCGTTCACGACCCACAGCTTTTATCCAAGCGACGACTGCCGGTCGAACCTGAAGGACGACTCCATGCGCCAGTTCTCGTCCTCATCCTCATCATCGTACTACAACACGTCGTCGTCATCATCACTGCGATCCCCCACCACCGCTAAAGACGGCGTCGTGCTATCCACAGCTCCGTACAAGCGGCGATTCTCCATTGGCATTGTGAGCTCGCGCGAGCCCGAGGAAGACGACGAGGAGAACCAGCAGAGTCCAGAAAACGCCTTCCACGTGATGCGCAAAGCCGAGTCGACACCCAACCTCTTTGATGACAAGAAGCGAGCGTCCCCACCGCCGGCCTACAAGTCAGTTGTGCGGCGCTACTCCCGCGTGAAGGATCCGTCGCCGATCGAGGTGCCGGCAGCAATGGGAATTTCGTCGCCCTCGGTCGCGCGACGCTTTCGACGCCTGCCGTCGCCAGTGTGATGGGAGATGAGTACGAGATGCCTGTAGACGAATTGCTGCCGGATACATGTGGAGAAGCTAAGGTTCAGCTCGTGAAGTAGCTTGTTTGGAGCCAATTTGGTTTGAAAGATGACGAATATCATTGCGTATTACAATAAATATGGGACTCACGTGGCCAGTCATCTGACGGAGAGCTCAGGGGCTCAGGTTGAACTGCATGCACGCATCGAGTTTCCGTCTCAGGTCGCTCATCTCCCGGTCCAGTCGTGTGCTACGAGCTCCTGCGGTCCCTGTCCTCTGGTTACTTGGTTGGCGACTGCTAGTGCTAATCTTGTTGTTGCTGCTGCTGATGTTGGCGGTGGTATTACTGATGGTGACGCCATTCTGTTTGTTTGGGGTGGTCGGTGGGGTCATGTCCGGCGACGACGCCGTTGGGGACGTCGGGGTGTGCATATGTAGGTCCTCGTGAGCGACCTTCGCCTCAAAAGCGGACGAAGTTCGCTTAATACTTGGTATCGAGAGCGTGACGTCACGCTTTCGAAGACGCTTCTCTTTTGCTGGCTGGATGAGCTCTGCCTCCTCCTGTTCTCTGTGGTTGTTCTTTTGGTTGGTGGCACCACTGACGGTAATGGTGGGGTTGTTGCGACGTGCTGCTGTTGGCTGGTACTGGGATGAGAGCGTGGATTCCGTCACTGGATCGGAAAACACAGACGATGTGCTCGAAATGGACGATGGGGAGCGTACGGTCGGTGCGGATGTGGGTCGCTGGCGGCGTCTCTCTGCTGCGGCTGCTGCCTCCTCTCTCGCCACCAGTGCCTCGGACAAATACTTGTTCTGTTCTCGCTTCTCGCTCACCTTGCGCTTGAGGCGGAGCACCTCGGCTTCGAGCTCTCGCTGCTCGTCATGCTTCTGGTGCGAGAGGATCTTCAGGCGCTGCTCAAAGTTCCTCGACGTGCGCACGGCCGCGTCCACTCGGTTCTGCAGCAGCTTCATTTCACGGCAGAGACTGTCGTTGTGGTCTTTGCTCTGCATCGATTCGGCCTTCGCTTCTGCTACTTGGAGGTTCATCTTCTCCAGCTCCACCTGCTTTGTCTTCTCAAAGCGTGCCCAGTAGTCCTGTTCCTGCTGCAGCAGCAGCTTGAGCGCGGAGCATTCGTGCTGCAGCGACTGCTCTCTCGTCTGCATCTTGAGCTGCTCGCTACTGAAGTCTTCCTGCTGCATCACGAGCTCTTCCTGTAACCGCCTGATGGTGTCCCTCGCGTGCTGCTGCTCTCGCCTTCTTGCTTCATCCACCTCTTCTAGCTCCTGCCGTCTCGATCCATTCACACCTGCAAGCTCTTGCTGTAAGTCTACGATCTCCCTACGCCACCAAGAAAAAAATCACACATGTTTAATCACTCCGGGCTACCACGTACTCCTAAACACATCACGCACTGCAGCAAATAACGTACGTTTGCTGCTGCTGCTGCGCTTCAACCAACAGCTTGTTGTGCGCTGTGAGGCACGAGATCTGCTTCTCCAGCGCCGCGACGGCGCGCGCGAACTCGCTCTGCATCTGCAGCAGCACGTCTCGGTAGAACGCCTCGCCACGCGCGCTCTTGTGCATTTTCAGCGGCTCTGGGCGGCTGCTATTATTGCTATTGGTGGTGGTAGTGATGGTGCTCACCGTCGCGTCCGCTGTTGCTGGTGTTGCTGCGCCCATTCTCGTTCGTCGGAGATCGCCGCGTCGCTTTCAATTTTCACGCCGCGTCTCGAATTTGAAGGATGATGGCGGAGCTCTCTCACAAGCCAAAAGCAAAATTCAAATTCGTTTTCGCGCCAAAACTTGCTATCGCTTTTGAGGGGAAACACCATTTGAATGTTGTATGCAATTTGTGAGACTTACAGTACGTGACGGTGCGGCGTTTTGATTTTTTGACTTGGATAAACAATGAAAATACGAAGAAACTACGCGTCCACTGACTTAGGTTATCTCTGAGTTATGTGAAAACAGAGAGTTATGTAGCTGCGAGGTACTTATACACGTATATACATATAGTATACGTCATGTGTACTAAATTAACCTAATTTTACAGCTGCAGCCATATTTACTTACACAGGTAAATCAGTTATTGAGGGATCATGAAAGTATACTCTTGTGTATAGTGTGCACTTTCCTCAAGCGGCGCATTTTGCCACGAGCACCGCGGCGCGAAAACGAGAAGGAGCCAACGGATCGCGCGCGCCTGTGCACGTACTGGAGCGAGATGCTCAGCCGCCTGCACGACGAGCGCGTGTTCACGGGTTCACATGACGTCGTCTTCAGCGAGGCTAGCGCTCGTGACACTCAGCAGCGGCTGCTCGGAACAGCTCAGGCGACGACGCCGAGAGGTATGAGGAAACAGCTCACGCGGCGGCAGCGCCAGCAGATTGAGAGCGGCAGCGACGCAGAGCACAAGGCGGAAGACAGCGGTGAGAGTGATGGCGATGAAGTGAGCAGCAGTGGTAATGATGGTAGCGATGACGATGATAAAGAGGAGGAACTGCTGCGCAACTCGCGCCACCCGCCGAGCTCGCGCTACCACCCGCAGCACCCGTACAACGCGCAGCTGTTCACACTCGCAAAGAAAACCCAGAAGCCTGTGGATGGGAATGTGCTTGCGCGCAATGGCAAGTCTACAGCGGCGTTTGTGTACGAGAACCACCACCCGATGGAGTTTGTTTACTTGCCGAACGGCGAGATCCGACCACGTGACGAGTGTCCGCCTGGGTTGGTGCTGCCACCCCCAGTGACACAGGCCTCGATAGGTGCTGCAGAAATTGAGCAGCACTTTTTGGCGGAAGATGCGTTTGCGGATCGTGGAGACATGCAACGCCAGCAGCAGCAACAGTTGGGTTCTGCTCCGACGGCTGTGCGGGCATCGACAAATCCTGAAACGAGTCATCGTACACTGCCGACAACGAAGACCACTGGCTCGACTACTGCTGTCACTGCTTCTCAGAGACCAGGCGCGAACATCTCGATTGTCGGATACACCAAGAAAGAGCGCACTTCGCGTCGATCTCGCTCGTCATCGGAATCGTCCGAGGAGGACTCGGACTCGTCGTCAGCGAGATACCAGAGCTCGGCTGCGAAGCGAACAAATGCCACCACTAACGACACTGAGGTTTCGCCACAGGATGAGAGCAGTGATTCGGAAGCCTCTGACGCGTTTGCATCACCGTCTGAGAGTGAGGTTGAAGAGAAGGAGAACGTGAGGCGCCAGGGCACAGCTCGTGGGACGACGCAGAAGCAACAAGTCATGGAAAAATCGTCGGCAAAGAGAGCTGACGTCACTACCAAGAGCAGACCAGTTGCTCCTCCAACGACACGGGGCTCTTCAACTAGCAGGAACAAGAGCGCTAGGCCAGCTGTACGAAAGCACAAGACGCAAAGCCAGCAGCAGAGAGCTCAGCCGCAGTTCGAGGTCGACGTTTCTGAGGAACAACAGCAACCAGTCAGAAGAGGGAAAATGCAGACCGAGTATTCCCAGCCAGGTACGCACGAGAAGCATCGGAAGCCACCTCTGCCATCACCCAGCAGCGCGTCCGATGCATCCCAAACAGCGTGGGTGCGTCGACCCAAGGCCGTCAAGTACGACGATCTCCAGTCGAAGCTGACGACCCATGCAGTGGACGGTAAGCAGCAGCAGAAAAAGTCGACAAAGATGGACGTGCGCGACTTGCTCAGTGAGAACTCTCGAGTCAAGATTGTGAAAACAAAGCCATCGAGAGAACAGAATGAGAAAATCGAGTTCCTGGAGAAGGAGCTGCAGAAGGAGAAGAAGCGTGTGCTGGAGAAGATGACACAGCTGCTGGAGGAGCAGGGTAAGAACCAGCAGCTGCAGCACCAGGTGGACGTTTTCCAGTCGCAACTTGCGTCGAAGCAGCGAGACGCTGAGGTGAAAGTGAAGGAAGTGCTCAAGTCTAAGGACGAGAGTCTCGGACAGGTGGATGCGCAGTGGAAAGCTCGCGTCCAGGCTTTAGATGACCAACTTCACGTTAAGGATGCCGCGGTTGTGCGTTTGCAAAACGAGACGGAGCAGTTGAAGAACACCGTGAACAAACTGAAGGACCGCGAGCGCCAGTCCAGTTCCTTGTCGAAAGAAAAGGAAGCGTTGGCAAACCACCAATTTGAGAAGATCCTCGCAAAGCTCAAGAAGTTCCGTGTTCGTGTCGAGAGCTGGAAGGCGAGCAGCAAGGAGGCAATGGACGTCTGTGATAGGAACTCAGATCTGCTGGGTCTCATGGACACGCTGTGGCTGGATTTCCCTGCTTTCCCGTCATTCTTGGATGCAAACGGAGAGAACCAGATGAGTAACGGGGAGAAGCGGAGCGACACAAGCGACAATGCCAACATGATCCTGTTCCTGAAGAAACGGCTGCGCTTGCGTGAAGATGAGCTCCACCAGACGCACGTCAAGTACGTAGAGCTGAAGGAATTGTGCGCCCGCCAGTGCGTTCGAGAGGCAGATCTGCAGAATTTCATCAACGATCACCGACTGCGTGGCAATCTGATCATTCGCAAGGACGGGACGACACCCATCGAGAATAACGCAAACGACGGGAGGAGGAACGTCCAGTTCCAAGAGCAGCAGCAACGCAGTGAATCGAAGAAGAAAGTGATCGTGAATCGTGGGACAAACACTTCGCCAACCTACTATGAAGAGGACGAGAGTGATGAAGGAGGACGTGAAGAGTACGAGGAGTACGAAGAAGACGATGGCGACCAAGAAGAAGAAGACGAGCAGCAGCAAGAGTACTACGTGAGAGAACCAAAAGTGTTTGTTCAAGTCGGACGAGATGGTGTGTACGAACACGCGCCGTCACGGTCGTCGGCAGTTGTGAGGAAATTAGAAGAGGACCAGGTGAGGCACGCGAGGAAGAAGAAAGAGCCGCGGGAGGTGGAGCGCATCCGCCTGGTCCCGTCGCCGACGCTGGCTCGTCGATATGAACGCGTCCCAGCTCCAAGCGAAGAGTACGTTGTGGCAACTGCCAGGCGGAAGGCGCCGAGTGTATCAACGCCACCTCGTTCAACCACCAACAGTAACAGGCTTACCCATCCACCATCCATCAGTGCGACGCGAACTGCCGGAGTGGTGCGTCGGAAACAAGCAGCACAAATACCGTCGTCGATTGGGCGCTCGAATGGGACAAGAACCATGTCCGTGTCCTCCCGCGTCTCGCGCTCCGCGTCCGTGCCGTGGGTCTGAGCAGGCAGGACGAGCACTAGCTGACTACCCAACGCGTTTGATTACAAAATACAGCTTCCCGGCATTTACTGATTCAAGGGTGAATATGATCAAGCAACTCTGGCAATTTCAAAAACCCGAAGCGCATTGCTCAAGTTACGAAGAACTCAGACAGGAAAAGAGCACATCCTCCGTACGAGTTCTTCCCAACTGCAAGCGGCACCTGACAGATTGAGCGGTTCGTGATCACGCACTGATTATTAGTGACAAAGTGACTAACTGCGATACAGCTAGTGATGGCTGAGTTTCGAGACTCAGCTTCTTCACTCAGAGCTTCATCAGCTGATTGCTCCACACACCTCAGCATACAGGCCAGGAGCTGTCAGTCTCAAGTGATAAGTGGTCGCCTTGACAACCTTGATCGACAAGCTAAAGCGACCGACCTGACGGGGTTATATTTTGAACTCACTAACCAGATGCCCTCCTCACTCACGTCCGACATTTACAGGTTGCGAGCCAGTGGGTACATGGTTGACATCTCAGGTGGTTGTGTCTCGTTCATCATCTGATACTTTGAGCGCGACGAGGAGAGAAGTTGTCGTCGTCGTCGCTCTTGCGTTCGGCTCTCCCCCTCTGCTCAAGCCCACCGCCCACGGTCGATCGCTACTTCCCCTTTGGTTTCTGCTCGATACTGTCCCCCACAAGCTGGCGGCCACTGACCTGCGAGCCAGCATCTCGATAGCTGAGCATTGAGACACGAGAATATGGTGGACATTGCCAACGACCTAACGTACCGCGTCTACAACATCCGACGTACGTACCTCATTGCCTATGCTCTCAGCCAACAGGTGACACACTGACTGCCGATAAACTATTGATAATGGGTGTTGTACAATGTGGCTTAGAGCGCCTCAGTACCAGTGCCAATACCATCGTCATCACCTCAATGAGAACGGCAACCAGCTGAGCGACTTTCAGGTTCTTTACAAACACGAGCCCTCAGGGTGCATCGTGTGCGGACCTGTCACCGGTGGCGCCGACTTCCCAGGGCGCCGACTCAAGAGCTACCCCTGCTTCCAGGAGAACGTGTGAACTCCGTTCAGGTCCATGGCGGGCGGCTGCGTGCGATCACGATGAGTTTCGAGCGCGAGCTGCGTTGTGGTTACAATAGTATCGTCAGCAGGATCTGGTCCTTTGAGCGGAAGAAATTCTGTGGCCTCGTGGCTGAGGGCATGAATCCACACTGGACGATTACGCCCCGCTTCGTCAACTCGGCTCCGCAGTGACCAACGTCGCTTCTGAAGCTGCGAGGGCGAGACTCGAAGAGCTCAACCACATCCGCAAGCAGCTCAAGAAGCACTTCGACAACCCACATCAGCAGCTCCGCACTAGCGAGCCTGAGCGGAACTGCTTTGAGACCCTGAGGCGGCTCTACGCCGCCCACAACTTTGAGAACCAGCAACTGCATGGGTTCCTGTACCATTACGTGGTGCAGTAGTCGCACGGTGACATTGGCGAGTTCCTCCATCTCTTGGAGGTCGTCGATGGAGATGTCAACCAAGCACACGAAGTGATCGTGAAAGTGGACTCGGCTGGCGGTGCCGAGTACAAGCGCATGACGCTACCACCGTATGTGTTCGCGCCGTACCTGGGTACGAGTACATCATCACCCATCTCCGCAAGCGCCAGGACTTTAAGACCATGAAGGGAGGCGTCGAGCCAATGGTCGTGACGATCAACCGAGCGCGCAAGGTCGCACAAGCGGTATGTAGAGGTCCGTAGCCTACTTTGCATCTCCTGAGAATGCAGGCTTTCCATATCAACTTTCCATGAGACTTTCGTGCGCTTCGTTGGGATTGTGACCGTGTTCCTCGATGACTTCGAGAAAACGAAAGAACTCATCAAAGTCTTTATGTATACGGCTGCTGAATTACAAAGTGGCACGGGAACTGCTCGAGCTGCTGGCTGCCAAAGTCTTGCTTAGTAAGCCCGCATTCTTCTTTGTCGACATCGAATAAAGCAATTGGCTGAACAAGAGCCCGCACGTCCGGCGTGCTGCTCTGGGTAGCATAGTGAGGATGCTCGAAAAGCACAGCGGCTTTCAGTACACTCGCGTACTAGAGCGGGTCGATACCAAGTCCCTTGAGCGCTTTCTCAACGCCAGCATCGAAGACCATGTCTGCACCTCTTTTAGACCACCATTCAGTGAGTCATCGCCTCTCTCCAGCACGCCTTCGACAACCTTCTTGAAGATTGAATCGCCGAGTATGGTCAGGCCAAGTGTCAACACCGAGAGCATCCGCTCGATCTTGGCACCTCTATACCTCCTGCCTCTCTTTTATGGTCGGCGAATTGCGCAGGTGCTCAAAGTGCGTCTTCAGTAGATGCGCATCCGATTCCAGCGCCGTCACTTGAGTCTGCATCATGTGGATAGTCGTCTCGGTCAGCTCGTGCACCCACTGGGCATTCTTCATGTTATGACCTGGGTCGTCTTGAGTTTCCAGTGCTTTAAGTCCTCCTTGGCGATGAACCCCTTGGCGTGACAATGGCCGAGCATGAGCTTGAAGTACACGGCCGCTTTATCATCAAAGACGAGTTCGTTGGACACCACAACTTTGAACGCCTGCTCAAACAGTTGTCTGAGCTTGTTGACTTCGAGGTTGGACAAGCCGAGGCTGAATGGGGCCTTGAGATCTTGGACAGCGGTCATGTTGCAGACACTCCAAGGCATCCTTGGTCGACTACAGCCCGATTTCAAAACTGCGACCACACGTGACTGGAACTCCATCATCTTGGTGCATCAATCCAGAACGAATAGAATCCGTCCAACCTCGCAGTCGTCCTTCTCCTCGACACTAAGCTCACCGATCGACCAAGTCAATCGGACGTTTGCTCGGACTGCCGTATAGAGCGACTGGGTCCATTCGAGCGACTACCAGGGCAGCCCCACCACATCGACGAGGTGCATCTCAGCAGCTGCGTGAAGACCAGAGTACCCAGGCGAGGACGCGAGAGTTGGGTGCCCCACTAGAGTCACAGACGCTGGTGGGTGCATAGTCACAATCTCCTGGGAAGTGGCTTGATCATACGCTTTGCAGGCTCTCTTCAGGCACCATCTGAGCGCAATGGTCGCTCACATCCATCCCAACCGAAGCAGCACGCACACAGAGTCGCGCAGCGCCGTCCAGAAAACCCAAGTCAATGCACGACTGAAATTGATGACGTGCACTTGGGTCCGTTGGAATGCCGGGGCGAGGCCTGTGGCCGCTTCGATGTCGCTCAGAGTCTTTACTTTGTCCTCAAGTTCGGCCACTTTCTCGTCAATGGCTGCGATGGAGCTGTAGACATCGAGCGCCCAGGTGCTGACTTCTGTGAGACTGCGCCACGTGGCATCGAAAGTCCCAGCACACTGTAAAACGCTGCGTTGGTCTCCGTAGTCTTCATTAGCTCACGTCCGTTGGGGATCGCCGGCGTGTGGCTCACCGCCGTGGGCGAACTTGGTCAGTGGCCATGAGAGCGCGTGACTCGATGGTCGCTAAGCTGCCATAGACAGAGAAAAGCCGCGCGTCGCACGCGCAACTCCTTGTGCCTCGGTGAGAACCCTCCAAGGATGCTGCACAGGTCAGTGTCAAACAGAAGCTACGCTTGGCGCGGAGCTGCTGAGGTATCAAAGGGATGGCCAACAGGTCTGTCTACAGTGTACCGATGAGCGAAAGATTGGGCGGGAGAATCAAGTTCAGTTGTGCGTTGTCTGGCGAGAAGGTGACTGCAAGCAAATCTTCATCCACCGATCTTCCCTTGAGAAGGACCTCGCTCGCTCACGCTCCCCAAGCAGAAATTCAGAAGTTCAACCACACCCTGAAGATCTGCTTGTGGGAACTGTCGAACACGGACACGCCAGCCTTGCCGAGTTCGCATCGTCCAGCCTTCGGGATAAGGTCACTCGTTCATCAGCTCATCACTGTCCAAAGCGATCGCTCAATTCTGTGACTTGCAGTAGATCCCTCATGGACCATGGAGCCCAAGAGCGTTGAAATGCTGTGACGGACGTGAGCCCCTCGCTGGTTGAACAAGCAGTCGAAAAGAAGGACTGGTGCTGAGAGCGCCTTACTTCCACACTGGAACTGCAACCTAGAGACAGGCAGACGCCTGACGTTGAGAGTCGCGAGCGGTGACAGCGGGGACGTATCGATGCTGCTTCGTTGCAACTTTCAGTTTCACAAACGATTTTCTACCAATCAGAGGCCGCAAAACACGCTTTCCAGCCAATTATAGCGCGCTCTGTCACACAAGAACCAGGCGCGTCACCCCATCTCTATGACATCGCGTCATAGTCCCGTAAAATGTACGCAACCCTATCCCTCTCTCCTGATTTTCAACCAATTATATACGGTAAATAAGCAATAATGAAAAAATATATCCAATCACATGCTACCATATGGGAGTCAGAGGTCCCGAAGACCAGCGCTCTGTCCCATGGCCACAGCTCCAATTTGATGCGCAAAAAGGGGGAGCTCGTTGAGCTGTTGAGCTGCTGGCTGGCCTGTGGTGGTTTCTCGCTCACTCGCGAACTTCACGCACCGCCGCCGCCGCCGCCGCCGCCCGTCGCCCCTGCTGCCGCTGTCCGCTGCATGCCCCCCGTGCACTGAGCCTCTGTCTCCTTTCTATCTACAATGGCGGAACAACAACATCGGAGTAACCTCGTGCGTCGCAGCTCGCGCGTGACCGTGGACCAGCTGCTGCGCGACGCGTTCGACCGCGTGGACGCTGATGCCGACGGCAAGGTGGACGCGCTCGACATCCAGAAGGGGCTGCGCGGCGCCGGCGTGCGCCTCACGGCCGAGGAAGTCGGCGGCCTCATGACGCGCCTCGACCCGACGAACCAGGGCCAGATCTCCTTCGACGACTTCCGTGCGATCCACGACGCGTTCATCACGCAGACGTTCAAGGCCTTTGACAAGGACAACAAGGGCTTCCTCGACGACGCGACGCTTCAGGACGCCATGCAGACGCTCGGCGTGAGCATCACGCTGCAGGAGGCGCACACGATGATCCAGGAGCTCAACCCGAGCGACACGCACCGCGTGCAGGAGAACGACTTCAAGTACCTGTACCTGTACCTGCGCGCTAAGATGCAGACGCACAACTTGGAGCACTTCTTGTGGGACCCTAGTGTTCGCCAGCTCTCCAAGCACTGGTGGAAGTCGAGCGTCGAGGTCGGTGAGGGTGGCCTGCGTGCGCCGATCCCAGAGCCCACGGGCAATGGTGAGGTGAAGAAGGTCACGCCAGCGCAAAAGTTCATGGGCGGCGCGCTTTCTGGTGTCATCGAGGCGCTCATTCTCACGCCACTGGACGTGACCAAGACGCGCCTGCAGCTCGATAAGATCGGCCAGTACAAGGGCATGGTGGACTGCGGCAAGAAGCTTTTTCAGGCGGAAGGTCCACGCGGCCTGTACAAGGGCTTCACGCCCTGGACGATCCACGTCGTTACCAAGAACGGCACGCGCTTCTACTTCAACGCGATCTACCGCAAGCTGCTCGCGGATCAGAACGGCCAAGTGAGTGGCTCGAAGGAGTTCATCGCCGGCGCGCTTGCCGGTGCCACCGAGGCCGTGCTCATCGTTACGCCCTTCGAAGTGATCAAGACGCGCATGCAGGGCCAAAACATCGTCAAGGGCGAGGTGGCCAAGTACGGCGGCCCCGTGCAGACGACGCTCACGATCATCAAGAACGAGGGCCCGCTGGCGCTCTGGAAGGGCGTGGCGCCGACCATTGGCCGTCAGGGACTCAACCAGGCGTGCAGCTTCTGGTCCAACAACGCCATCAAGAAATACGTGTGGAAGCTTCAGGAGGGAGACTCGCTGCCAGCGTGGAAGAGTGGCCTGACGGGTATGCTTGGTGCGATCCCGGGTCCGTGCATCAACTGCCCCATGGACGTGGTCAAGACGCGCCTCATGGCCCAGGAGACCGTCGCGGGTCAGGCGCCAAAGTACACAGGCATGGTGCAGGCCATGCGCGTGATCGCCAAGGAGGAGGGCTTCGCCGCGCTCTACAAGGGCCTCGTGCCGCGTCTCACGCGTCTGTGCCCATCCTACGGCATCCAGTGGCTCGTCATGGACCAGGCCACGGCCTACTTCTCCAAGAACTAGAGCAGGCTTGGCGCTAGACTGAGGGTGGCTGCGCTTGCTATCGATTACGAGTGCAGGTGCAGTTGAGTTGGTCAGTGGTTGAGATGGAGACTACAGGTGAAAGATACTTGGGTAGGCTCACATTATAGACAGATAAGTACAATGGACGCACACAAACATTCATGACAAGTCGCTTGGCCGGTCCGTCGTCTTGTTCGTCAGCCTCGGAAGCGCCAGCGTAATCTGTTGAGCTCAGAATCTGCACAATTGACGCATTGGCACGTAAACTCACTCACACAGGACCCGTGAGCACAATCAGCCAGCAGGCTTGTGTGTGCGACTACCGAAGAGGACTCAGCTAGGCTTCGATGCGAAAACTGCTCAAGCTGTTCCTCAAAGGTGGCGGATGTCGGTTCATGAGTGATGCACGTCAACTGACTCGCGCTGAGACGAAGCCAGCGAGAATCACACCGACCACGCAAATTCACATGAACCGATTTCCAGAATCCACATGCCAACAACTTTCCAACTTCGCACCGCAGTCGACAAAGTCTGTTAAGCGCGAATATAGGTAGCTGCTGGGATTCCTCGTTACCATGAGTTCTGCAAGAAGGCAAGCAGCTCCCAAAAGAAGGCCTCGGAAGCACGAAGTCGAGCGAATAGCTAGTTGCATGTCGTGTATGTTGTTGTATTCGGGCATTGCGATTGTTTTCACACTCTTGTTTTCTTTGTTTTTCTTGGATTTATTAACTTTGTTCGCTCTCGCATGGTGTGTCAGTCAGTCTGTCTGTCTGTCTTAACGTCAGTCTGTCTGTCTGCCTGCCTCGTGGGAAGAAAAGATAGCAAGCCAGCCCGTGGTCATCCAGGTAGAGAGATTCACACACACGTGGTTGGTCGGAGTTGGGGTTGGTTGATTGAGGGGTCACGTCATCGGGTCACTCATTTTTTGGTTCCGTCGCCTGCCTTGGAAAGCCTCGCAAGACTTACTTGGCGTCGAGCGACGCGGCACCGGAAATAATTTCAATCAACTCGGTCGTAATGCGAGACTGGCGGGCCTTGTTGTACACGAGCGTGAGCGACGAGATGAGCTCCTGGGCGTTCGTGGTGGCGTTCTCCATGGCGGCCATACGCGAACTCTCCTCCGAGGTCGAGTTCTCAATGAGGCCCTGGAAGACGGCCGAGGCAATCTCGAACTCCTTGAGGTCCGCGAGCACCTCCTCGCGGTTGTCCGGCTCGAGCTCGTAGCCGGCAAGCGACTCCGAGTCGACGGACACCGAGAGCGAGCGAATCGATGGCAGGTACGCGATGGCCGACTGGAACTTGTTGTACACGACGTGCACCTGCTCCTTCTCGTTCTTGGCCGAGGCCACGACGGCCTCCGCGATGGCGCTGGCAACCGTGAAGTTCGGCGGCGTCGCGAACGTCTCGGTCACGTTACCGCGGATCTGGTTACCGAACTCACGACGGAGCTGGGCGCGGCCCTTGTCGCCGATCACGAAGATGTCGGCCGAGGCAATACCGACGGCGAGCTGCTTGCGCGTGGCCTTGGCGATACCCGAGTTGATACCACCGCAGAGACCACGGTCCGAGGACACAACAACGAACGTGTTGTCACCCTCGAGCTCCTCCGCTGGCACGAGGCCGTCGCGCTCGAGCACACGGTTCTTGCCGTCGAGGTTGTCCAACCAGGCCTACAAGGTGACAAACATATAATGAAGTGAGCTTGAGGAAGACATGCGGTAGACGGTGAAGATTGCTAGAATGACTGGACGTACGGTGAACGGGCGGCCGGAGTTCATACGGTTCTCAGCGCCACGCATCTTGGCGGCCGACACCATCTTCATCGACTTGGTGATCTTGGCGATGTTGGAGGTACCCGTGATACGGTTAAGAACTGTTCGCAAAAGGAAGATCACCACACAAAGACACGGTCAGTACCAGGTTACTGCATCAGCCATTTCACGTCATGCAGGACAATTGAGAGAGAAAACAAACGCACTCTGCTTCTCGGTGGCCATGCCACGGACCTGCTGGCCGACAGCCCTGTGATACACATGAAGCAAATATCATACCAGTGAGTTTCTGTCACCGTCAATTGCGTCACGACGCCACCTCGAACGGCATCTCCGGAACGCCACACGGACATTCACACGTTCACACACACGCGCACGCTTGGTTTCCATCTTTCGCTCTTTTCACCGCTCGTCGCTACATCTCGCCTTCGTAAACTCAGCGTTCACAAGTAGCCAAATCTTTCGAATGCGAGCGGCTCACTTGAGAGAGCGAGCGTGGGGTCCAAACGCGTGTGTGTGCGTGTGTTTGTATGTGCTTGTGCGGAGAGCCGCATGACATACTGCATGTACGCCACAACAGAGTCCTGTATCTGCCTGCATCTGCCTGCATCTGCCTGCCTGCCTGCTTGCATGAGCACGCGCATACTCACTTCATAGCTGGGAGGGAGTTGTTGACGAGCGCCATCTTTCTCTGCGGGAGTTGCTTTGTGGCTCCTGTGCGCTGTTGGGGCTTTCGAGAGGGGGGCGGCGTGGGCGCTGGAAGGACCGGCGGTGGCGACGGCTGCGGCACGCGCACGTTGCGCGCGGGATTGCGTCCCGGCATTCGGGATTTGAGGGTCTTCTAATGAAACTATTTATGGAAACTTAAGGGATTTGATCCCACATTAAGGGACCTGACAGACTGTGAAAATAGGGACCGCAATGGACTGCGAGCTTTTCGGCGCAAGTCAGTGATTGGCCCTCAGTTCGTTCGGGACTGCAGGTAATAATTTGAAAGAGTGACTACAGATTTCAATTAGTGACTAGCTTTATTAGTGCCATAAAATGTAAAATGCGCAGTTGTGAAAATGAAAATGCAAGTGTGAATACTTGGTGCCATCAAGAAGAGAACGATGAGCTCTGTGCGTCTGAGAAGGCCATCGCACCACCGGCGCCAGCGATCACTGCTACTGGTGACTGCAAAGACAACGACGTGAGCGACTTGAGCTCCGCATACGACGGCGGGATCGCGAACACGGAGTCGCGCCACGCACCCGCACGCCGCGGCTGCTTCGGCGTCTCGGGCTTCCTCTGCAGAAGCGATGGCGCTGTCGTGGATGCAAAGAGCTTGGTGGTCGCAGTCACAGTGGACGTTTCCGCTGCTGCAAACGGATAGGAAATGCTGGTGCAGTCGTCATCGCCGCCTTGGACGAGAACTGGCTCCGTCTGCTCCCCTAAAAGCGTCTTCATCAGCGACCGCTTCCCGTCGTGTTCAGACTCTAAACTGAGCTTTGGCGGCCCGATCCAGATCGCCGGTCGTCGGAGCTTTGGTGCGTCTTCATTATTTGCATCTAGCGTAAGAGTCGCATGACGTAGCTCATCGTGGTTCTGCTGCTGCGCTGGATCTGGACGGAAGATACTGCCTCGACGATTGCGTGCCTTGGACGGCGCGATGCGGATCGCACCTCGGCGTGTCGGCTTCATCGCGGCGTAGAACGCGATTGCCTGCTGAACCGACTGAGGACGCCACGTGCCCTTGGCGTTCGCAATCTGGTGACAGCGTGTCTGCGTGTGTTTGAAGTGCATCTGTGCCTGCGGGAGATTGCCGTGCTGCACGCAACACTCGCCCAGTTCGTACTGCGCCAAGGTCTCCATCTGCGAATTCCCCAGCGACTGGCTCAGCTGCAGCATCTCGGTGAACTCGGCTCGTGCTAAGTCCAGCTCGTTCATGCGCATGTACGCCTGTCCGACGAAATGGTGGCAGCGCAACTCGTACAACGCATCTTTGGTCGTGATCGCTACTTGAAGGCTCTCCTGGTGCAGCTGCAGCGCGTCGTTGTGCTCCGGTGTCAGCACCAGCAGCGCCCGAGCGTACACGTCGCTGCACATCATCTCGAAGCGGGATAAGCCCGAGTACGCGCCCTCCTTTGCGCCAACTTCCTTCGCCAGGTCTGCGCACAACTCCGAGTACAGCAGCGCGTGCGCCATGGACGTGCATCGACGCCAGCTCGCCATCGCGAGAAGCACGCGCGTGAACACCAGAAGCGTGTCCCGAAGAAGCGCCACCGCCATGGCTTGTTGTCTACTGTTGGCGGAGAATGAATCGCCAAAACCAGTCTCCTGTGATAGCGGCTGTCCGAGCGAGCAGAGGAAGCGGCGCACAGCTGGCGCCAGAGTCTGTCCGATCCACTTCCGCAGCACTCGGTTCTCGACCAAGAGACGATGACCTCCTGACGTAGTGGTGACAGCCAGTGCGAGCATTTCCTGGACGCTGGTGTGGATGAATCCAAGAGCTGACGTCGTGAGAGAGTCTTCAAGCAGCTTCCTGAGCAGAGCAGACGTGTCGCTGAACGCCTTTTCGAGACTGCGGACTTCATCGCGACTTGCGCACTGGTGGTGAACGTTCTGATGCATCATCTGCTCGAGTTTTTGCAGCCACGAAGCCGAGAAGATCGCACTGAGAGTCTGGTGACCTGCTAACAAGCGCTGCATGACGATCCCTCCGTCTTCCATACCGTTATTGTGATCCTCTGGCTCGTCATCATCTTGCTGCTGCTGCTCTTGGTTGGGGACGTCGAAGACTGAGGACAAGAGCTGTGGGGACGTCATCAGCGGTGGAGCCAAGGACTCAAGCGGCGTCTCCTTCGCGTCGACGGCCAGTTGTTTAGCGAATTGCTGGATTTCTGGGTTCTTTGGTTCGAGTTGGTACGCTTGCGTGGCGAATTCGATCGCGCGCGACGTTTGGCCGAGAGCGCGAGCACACTGCGCGGCGATCAAGTACCCGTCTACAGAGCTAGGTGCGACTGAAATGGCGTCTGATGCGTCCTCAAGAGCTTTTTCGACGGCGTTGGTAGTCGCTCCCTGGTCGTGCTCTTCTGCGTGGTGCTCGTTCTCTTCCGGTTCATCGTCCCCAGCGTCCTCCAGGCACGATTCGGTGAACAGAGACGCAGAAAGAAACGCCGAGGCGTCATAGTCTACACATGCGAGGATCGACTGAGCGCGCTGGCAGTGAAGCGCGGCTAGCTTTTGGCTCTTCTCGAACGCCTGCTTGGCTGTATCTGCCTTGGTGTGTTTCGCTGCCTGCGACTGCTTGCTATCAGTTTGCAGCTGCAGCTCCTGAATTTGTCGGGTGAGATCGGCGAGCGAGTCGAGTTCTGGCTGAAACGGAGACAAGCTCAGGCTGCTGCCGTCCTGGGACGACGACGACCTCTTCCCGCAGCTCTTTGTGATGAGGAGATCACAGGTTGCTACCGCGAGCTGGTTGACGTCACTAGCGCTGGTGTGGTGGCAAGCATCGCTCATGGTGGCTGGCGGTCGATATCAATGGATGGATGGGTAGAAGACCGGTGTTGCTGCGCTTGAGCTCGTCTGAGAATGACAAGGAGATATGAATGATAGCAACCGACTCTAGAACCACGCCAGCCGCAAGAACTCCGCCTGCAACCAAAGATAGCACAGCGGATCCTGTCGGCAAGACAGGAGGATACCCAGGTTTAGCCCTGTTATCAGCTGTTAATGGGGATGATGGTGAAGCCTCTCATGTCGTCGTCAGTGCGCCACTTCGAGAAGCGTGGAAGGTCTATTTGTGCCACGGTGGCCTTGTGCACGATCCCAGCAAGAAGGAGTCATGCCGACATTAGCTTGAAACGGCCTCTTCTTGGATCAGAAGAGTCAATTGAACTGGCTGGAGTTGAGTATTTTTTTTCAAGCCCATCTGCTGCAGATCCCAAGCTTCAAAGTATATGTGAGTCGTTTTGAGGCGAAAATCGTCGCACGTTGTTGAAGAAGACTCGGTCGCATGCACCCACGAGCTTGTTAACGTAGAAGTGCAGGGCACTCAACTCCCACGAGTGCGAGCCAGGACACGAGAATACTGACACCCCTCAAGGTTCTCGAAATCTGTCGGAGTGAGTGTGTTGACTGGGCTCTTCCGTGGTGTGGCGCGCCTGGATACCTGGAACACTTGGGCGTCAGTTGTGGCGATACGCTCGGAAGTGAGCTCACTGTTTGGAGTCTGCTCTGATCCTCTCAGTGCATTTCACATCCAGAGCAGATTGGATATGATGGCAACGCCCAAGGCCCATGAGGAAGGGGCGAAGAGACACTGGAACCCCAGAATGCGTGCCAGGTTGTTGACCGCCAAAGTGGGTCCACCACCAATCGAGATCTAGAAAACGGTTGGACTTTTGCGAATCCCTTCAGCGAATGCAACATTGGACGCGTTACCACCCACCTCATTCTCCAGCTTCCTTTGACTCACTCACACACATCTCCAGACCTCTTCTATCGCCCACGTCCGGTTCAGCAACCTCGAGCAGCAATTCTCCAGCTACTAAGGCTACTACTCCTAACACCCAGACCCAGATCGTGATCCGAGTACTTCGCGAAAGTGACATCGAGCACCTGGGTGAGCCCAAGGAGACCACCACGAGTACACAGGCGCTCGGACGCCAGCGGAAGAAGTCGCAGACGCAGAGGTGAACGAACGCTACCTGTAGACGCAGAAAGAGTAAGTTGAACGACCCTCAGAGCGCTCGCAGCAGGCGGCACTGGTAGTGGTGCTTGAAGTTGTGGAAGCCGATGACCATCCTCCAAGTGGGTATGCAGCCCCAGTCTACCAAGCCATTGCTTGCGTCTCCACTACTCTCTACTTCACCGCATGTGCGCTTGGAAGCAGAGCTGCTGCAGTCGCTGCACGAGGCGAAGGGAGGAAAGACGCAGCCACTTGGACCAGAATGTATGTTCAGTTGCTGTATCCACGCAATCATTCCTGGCCAACAAAGTATGAGCTGCTGCAGACCTTTTCTTCTTCTGTAGATGACTCTTCGCCAGCTTCAACAGCTCTCATTCTCGGATTCCCTCCGGCCCAAGCAGTCTTTCTCTCGCGAACATGGCGACCACAGCAGCGCGGAGAAGCCCAAGCAGCAACTCTCATGATACCAAGGCTACTTCCAGTATCACCCCAAGCACGCAGATCGTGATCCGAGCGCTTCGAGAGAACGACATCGAGCACCTGGGTGAGTCGGAGCAGATGCAAGATTTCTTCTTGAAAGCAATGTCTCATGTCGACTGGAGCGAGAAGAAGCTGCGTGTGTTCGTCGCTGAGCTCGTAGAGACCGGCGAGCTCGCTGGACGCGTCATGGTCGGGCTCGGGTACCCAGACTACTTCCCAAAGCTTGATGACAGCGTCGGTCAGATGTATTTGTCTGGGATTCACGTGAAACCCGAGTTTCAGCGTCGAGGCATCGGCCTCCAACTGCTGCAGTTCCTGAAACAAGAAGCCGAGATCCTGAACCTCGACGTGTTTCGAGCCGAGTGCGAGAAAGGATTCCTTGTGGATTTTTACGCCAAGATCGGCTTGGAGCCCGTGCCATACAGAGGAAGCCATAAGGCGTACCCCGAGAGCCACCAGATGCTCGAGCTCTGGCTGAAGAAGCAGACCGGCAACAACTAAACTGAGAGAGAGAGAGAGAGAGAGAGAGAGAGAGATGATAGAGGGCTACTGTACATGCAAGGCCAAAACCGCCAAGCTTATAATCCAGGTAAACCTATGCGCTATGATCGTGCAAGGTGCTAGCATGCCACTGACTTGACCCTTTGTAACGAATTCTGATACAGCCACCCCCTCCCTGCAACATGTGCTGGCGATAGTCCTTTCACGAATGGAGAGAGCATCTCTTCAAAGACTCTTCAGCCGTTCATGAAGACAAAGTTGGTGGCGGCGAGTGTGATCAGATTGTCGAGTTAATATAGGGATAGAACCCAAACTAACACAAGTGTACTTATTTTCATCTTGAGTTTTGTACCGATCTCGGTATTTTGGGTACTCGCCGCACAGGACGACAACTTTTTTTTGGTGCCCACTCACTCACTGAAGCGAATCAGCCCGAGGCAGAGGAGGGAGCAAAGCAACCACGAAGCAAGTGCGGACACCGCCACTCGCGCTTTCCCCACGCGCCCCACACTCTACGCGTCTCGTCCATCATCCGCTGTTACCGCTGCATTCGCATCAGCACCTCCTTCTCCCCCCCGCTCTTCCTGTCTTGCTCACCCAACTGACAGCCGCAAGCAATCCAATCACACGCGTGCGCAACAGAAATGGAGAACTTCCAGAAGATCGAGAAGATCGGCGAGGGCACGTACGGTATTGTGTACAAGGCCAAGGACCTGGCGAACAATGGGCGCATCGTGGCACTCAAGAAGATCCGGCTCGAGGCCGACGACGAGGGCGTGCCGTCCACGGCGATGCGCGAGATCTCGCTGCTCAAGGAGCTCTCGTCCCATCCGAACGTCGTGTACCTCTACGACGTGATCCACCAGCAGAACAAGCTCTACCTAGTGTTTGAGTTCGTGGACCAAGACCTAAAAAAGTGCCTCGAGAAGACCCCGCACCGCATGGAGATGCTGCAGATCAAGAGCTACCTGTACCAGCTGCTCGCTGGTATCGCATTCTGCCACGCGAACCGCGTGCTGCACCGTGACCTCAAGCCACAGAACCTGCTTATCGACCAGTACGGCAACCTCAAGCTCGCGGACTTTGGGCTCGCGCGCGCCTTTGGCATCCCGATCCGCAGCTACACGCACGAGGTCGTGACGCTCTGGTACCGCGCCCCAGAGATCCTGCTCGGCGCCAAGCACTACTCGACGCCCGTGGATGCCTGGTCCATCGGCTGCATCTTCGTCGAGATGGTCAACAAGCAGCCACTCTTCCCGGGCGACTCGGAGATCGACGAGCTCTTCCGCATCTTCAGGTATGTGGTGCAGTATTAGTATCGACTGTGCCATTGGCTCTGTATATCCAATGCTCGCTATTGTTGTTGCTGTTATAGAGTGCTGGGCACGCCGGACGAAGGTTGCTGGCCGGGCGTCTCGAGCCTGCCGGACTACAAGACGAGCTTTCCCAAGTGGCGCGCGCAGCCGCTGTCTAAGATCGTGCCGCAGCTCGACCACATCGGCATTGATCTGTTATCGGTGAGCACCAATGAAGAACAGCGGCTTGTTTGATCTGTGAGGCTTTGGATAGATGTGTGGAAAGGCTGACAGCAATGCTCTGTGTGTTTGCGGACTGCTTGAAATTATGTAGCGCATGCTGGTTTACGAGCCGAGCCGCCGCATCTCGGCGCGCGCGGCGATGTCGCACCCGTGGTTCGACGACCTGCACCAGCAGTACGCCGCATTCCGAGGCACCAACAACCAGAACCACTAGATGTTGAACACTTCCCAGCACATGCAACGACGAGGCGGCAACAGTAACATAAACAGCAAGAAAGAGAAAACAGAGAAACACAAATCAGCGCATGGCAAGATCAGCGTCGAACGACAGAACAGCAAGCGAGTCCTCGGACGCCAGCGAGCGCGAACGAGCGCCACGCACCCACCACCCAGCTAATCAACCCACCCAACTCCTGAAAGGACAAAGGAGTGGCAACACCGGGACGACGCAGCTCCACGACCAATAGCTGAGCAGCCACACGAGACACACACGCACACACAGTTCATTTATTCGCGCGAGACAGATAGACCTCGAGCGTGTCCTCATTCCTGCGCGATGGAGAGATTGGATTCTCCACAGAGAGCACTGCAAGCAAGCAGCGAAACAGACACACACAGACACACACAAGCCATATGCGGCAGGCACCACGGCGAGCAGAGGCAGAGATGCAAGGCGGAGCCATACAGATAGATATCAGCCCGAGACATTCGTTTTGCTCAATGGGCGACAGAGACAGCAATAAAGCTACGGAGCCTCCTTGCCTTGCATCTGGTTGGTTCTGTGCACCTGGTGTCTGACTCATATCCCTCTGATTCAGCAACTCTTGCTTTATCTATCTGCGTGTAAACTGTACAGTTGCTCAATCAGGGTTTGATTTCCTTATTTTTTGTTGCCTGCGTTTCCCAGTTAGAAAAGGAAGTTTGACGAAAATGGCGCGAAAGCGATCGGCGAGCAGTAGCTACGAAGACGACAGCGACTACGACCGGCAACTCGCGAATGCGCAGCGCAAACGAAGAGCCGTCAAGCAGCAACAGAAGCCCCAGAAGAAGCCCGTGAACCAGGTGGCGGTGCGCAGCAAGACGTCGCGTGCTGGTGGTGGCAGCAACAGCAGCAACGCCAAGACGACTTCGGCGCCACCGTCGCGCGTCACGCCCGAGCAAATCATTGCGCATGCGGTCGCTATGAAGAACCAGAAGAAGAAAGAACAGCAACAGCAGGCGCTGGTAGAGAGCGGTGCGGCGGGTGTATATGAAGTGGATGCAGAGGAGCTGCTGGTGAAACAAGAGAGCAGCACACAGCGTAAAGCACCAGTTAAGGAGGAGCAAGCGGAAACAGCAGCAGCCAGTGACGAGTATGACGAGGGAGACGAGTGCGAAGAGGACGATGGTGAAGAAGAAGAAGATGAGATCGCGGCGCCCGTGGTGTTCCAGTGCGGCACGTGCCGCTCGATCTTCGGTGACTCGTACTCGTTCGTGGGCTCGAATGCGGACCTGCTGCTCGTGACGCTGAGCGCCGTGACGAACATCACGACGTCGGCTGAGCCGCAGACATCGAAAGAGGGCATGGACATGGGCAGCTCGTTCCAGGAGCTGCTCTGCAGCCAATGTCAGACCGTGTTGGGCCGCAAATATCTCACGACGCCCGTGCCGCTCGACGCGATCCGTGGGCTCTTCAGCTTCGCGACCACGACGATCGCCAGCTACCAGCTCGGGTACCCGCAGTTGCAGCTCCAGAGCACAATGCACAATACCAATGGTGGTGACGAACTGAAAGGATCCTCTGTGTCAGTCGCGACGAGCTTTGAGGACATGAAGCGTGCGACGATCGCGTGCGGCCAGGCCGTGAAGGCGCTCTCAGGCGACCGCCAGGAGCTGCTCAAGTTGCGCGAGGACATGACGAAAGTGCAGAACCTGCTGCTCGTCGTGGACGAACGTCTGCACCAGTTAGAGGAACCCGATCTAGACTCGGAGGCCGAGCTTGAGGATGATGTCAAGCGGCGATGAGACTGGGAGATCTCTGTCTCTACAAGACACACATACACACACATGTACACTTGGATATTCGCTGTTTTTTGTTTATTTTTTCTTGGTTATCGTCGTCTACTGGATCCTCGCTGGCATCATCGCTTCGCCCTATTACGAGCGAGATCTATACGTTCAGAGTGGCTGCTGTTTGCGATTGCGCACTGTGTTTACTGGGCTTCGGCGGCCTGGGCTTCGAACGCGGCGTTGACGGCAGCGATACCCTGTGGCGGCTTGGCCTTGCGCATCTCACCAGGTCTGTAGTTTGTTATCATACGAGCGCATGGGTCAGCATCATAACCATCACCAGCATTGCGTGCATACAAAAGGTATACAGATACGCACCGGTCGATGTATTCGATGACGGCCATCTCGGCACCGTCGCCCTGTCGGAAATCTGCTTTTAAGATACGCGTGTAGCCGCCCTGACGAGCCCTGTTTGCATAGAAATACACACATGTACACCCAGTAAGCACCGCAACACACACCAAAGCTGTGCAATTGAATGGCTAGACGTACTCGTAGCGTGGTCCGAAGACGTCAAAGAGCTTGTCGACGGCCTCGGGCGTGCGCAGAATGGCTTCGGCGCGCTTGCGCGCGGGCACATCGCCCTGCTTGGCGAGCGTCACGACCTGGTCAGCCACGCGGCGCAGCTCCTTGGCCTTCGGCAGCGTCGTGCGAATGCGCTCATGGGTGATCAACTGGTTCACCATCGTGCTACACACAATAACAACAACAAGCTCATGATAAGCAGCAATCCATGTGTTACCATTGAAATGCTCATAGCGCTTGACGTAGCACAGTAACGCCACCACAAGCAGTATGAGCACGTAGATCGCGAGCTGCGCTATCAAACAAGACGTACCGGAGCATCGCCCATCGGTGCTCCGACGTGCGGTTGAGCTTGCGGAACGCGACGCCGTGCTTCATTTTCACCCCCTTCGCGCTGCTTTTTGTGCTGATACTCGAGCCGGGCTTGGGTCGCGGTTGAGGACCAGTGGTGGGCTTGCTCGCTGTGACGAGTTACCTTCACGCGACCTGCAGGACGTGCTTTACACTCGAGTAACATCAACACTGGTATCACATTCGCGCAACCATATCGAATGTTGCTTGATGTGCCACCAATTTTTCCCCACTTCCTTCAAGCAACATTTCTTGAATTGCTACTTGTGCGACATTCGCGCAACTAGCCTTGTACCTTAATGCATCTTCAACTTAATGCGCTCGAACAACATTCGTTTCAACTTGGGGTGACATTCGCGCAACCATTTTTCTCACGCTCTTCTCGAAATGCCTGCCACGTTGCAATAGAAAGATCCACCAGCACGAGAGACTACTATGCGCGCGCTCCTGTCGCTCGTGGGCGTCGCGACGGCGGCGATGACGGCGCTCCCAGGCTCTTCTTCCGCCTCGGTGCTCTCCTCGCTGAGCGAAGTGCACGGCATCTCACCCGCGCTGCAGCTCAAGCTCGCGAGTGTCTCCACGGTGCGTACGCTCGCTCTTCTCTGCCTACTATCCTGCTTGTGGCAAGTTGTCCGTCATCCGCCATTACTGAGAAGTGTGTGTCGTAAAAATTCCATGGTGCTGCTGTTGATCGCGTGTAGTTCGCGTGCGACAGCGGCGAGAAGCGATTCGACTTGTCGCGTATCAACGACAACTACTGCGACTGCGCGGACGGCAGTGACGAGCCGGGCACATCGGCGTGCTCGCACACGGGCGCGGTCTTTCACTGCGCGAACGCGGGCTTCTTCTCGCAGGATCTGCCCACATCGCGCGTAAACGACCAGATCTGCGGTGCGTCTGTCTGTCTATATGTGCAGGTGGCGTCGATCCACTTTGCTAGGCTGGTTTCTCACCGTTGCTGTTATTGCTTCGTATCTGATTGATTAGATTGCTGCGATGGCTCGGACGAGTATGCGAGCGGCGCGAAGTGCCCCGTGACGTGCAAGGCGCTCATGGACACCTTCCAGAGCGAAAAGGCGGTGGAGATCAAGACGATGGAGGCCGGCGAGGCGGACCGCAAGGTGATTGAGAACGAGTCGGCGGACGCGTGGCAGAAGGACCAGGACAAGAAGGCGGCCATCGAGGCGTCCATCGCGTCCTTCAAGGTCATGCTCGAGCAGCAGGAGGCCATGAAGATCAACGAGGAGAAGATCGAGAGCGACGAGCGCGTGTACCTCATCAAGGCGAACAAGCGGGACTTGATGAAGCAGCTCGGGCTGCTGGAGCTCTCCCACGAGCAACTCGGAGGCATCATCTTGGAGCTCGGCAAGGGACTAAACAACAAGGACGAACTGCTGGCGCTCATTCGACGTGAGCGTGACGCGCTGAGCTCAACTCTGGAGACGCCACTGGCTCCGGCGCCCATCGAGGCGGAGGAAGAGGCGTTCAAGATCCGTGACGAGGAGCGCAAACGCGAGACCGAGCGCATCGAGAAGCTCATTGAAGAGCGCCGTGTGGCGAGAGAGGAGAAGGAACGTTTGCGCAAGGAAGCAGAGGAAGCTGCGGCCGCTGCTGAGGAGGACGTACCGGGTGTTGGCTCGGACACTACGACACCAGCGCCAATCGAGGTGAACATGGATGCTTCCTCCATTGAACAGGAGGAGGATGCCGACCTGAAGCTCCCGATCGTCGAAGAGCGACCTGCGAAGCTACTCTTCGAGGAGCTCAACGCATACCAGGACCACAAGCGACCTGAGGCGGTCGCTGCGCGCGAGAAGCACCAGGAGACCAATACGAAGCTACTGAGCGAGGAGAACGAACTGCGCACACTGGACGCGCAATTGGCAAAGAACTACGGCCCCGAGCGCATTTTCTACTCGCTGCGCGACAAGTGTCATGAGACGCAGTCGGGTGAGTACACGTACTCGCTCTGCTTCTTCGGCGAGGCAAAGCAAAGCTCGACGCGACTCGGGTCCATGCAGGAGCCGAAGGAGGGTGACACGTTCGTCGAGTTCACGGGTGGCGACAAGTGCTGGAACGGCCCGCAGCGGTCGCTCAAGGTCACGCTCGAGTGCGGCGCGCTCCCCGCCGAGTTATACGCCGTGGACGAGCCGGCGACCTGCGTGTACACGGCCAAGCTGCGCACACCCGTAGCCTGCGACCAGAGCAACCGCGATCGCGTGCTGTCGCCGAACAACGGTGCAGCGCTCTACAAGCCGCACCGTGTCGAGGTGGAGGTCTCGGCTACGCTGTAAATCAACCAACAAGACTCGGTGTGGTAGCAAGCAAGCAGGAATGTTTCCAATCGCAAGTCACGCACAAGAAGTAAACGGAGTGAGCATTATTCTTGCTTGCGACATGCTTGTTTGTTGTCGTTGCTGTTGCTGTTGTTGCGGCGGCTTGCGGTGTTGGTCCTTTCATGTTGCTAGAATCTGTTGCTGTTAAAATTGTTTGCTGCCCCAAACGGTTGTTGCTGCTGCTGCGCCCCCCACATCCCTTGTTGTTGCTGCTGCTGTTGTGGCTGATAGAAGCCTTGCTGCTGCTGCTGCTGCTGCTGGTATTGTTGCTGAGGGGGATAGAATCCCTGCGGCTGCTGTCCATAGAACCCCTGCTGTTGTTGCTGAGCCGTTGGCTGGTGGTGGAAGCTTTGGTTAAAGCCCTGCACCATGGGCGCTGGAGCCTGGTGACCAGCACTGTTGATCGGACCAAGCTCCGCGAACGGATCCATCACTGGCGCAGCAGGTAATGGCGTCGACGCCGGCACCGGAGCCGCAAAGCCAAACGCCGGAGTGGCACCAGCAGCTCCACTCGGTTGCTTCACAGGACTCACAGGAAAGCCAAAAGCGTCCATGCGCTTGCCGCCATCGTTACCGGAGGCAGCAACACTTGGCGATGCAAAGTTTGCAAAGTTCGCAAACCCGTCGGACGGATTTGCTGGTGGCGCGTTCCAGGCATCAGCCTGAGCTGAAGCTGCTGGCTTGGCACCGCTTGCAATGGTCGGATTGAAATCCATGTCGAGCAGGTCCATCGCGGGCTTGGATGTCGGCACCGACTCCTTCCGCGCCTCCGTCGTCTTCTTCGTACCAGCTTTCGAGCCAAACGAGCTGTCGCGCGTCTGAGCTGAGCCTCCAGTCGCTGTCGTGGCTGCGGGCTTATTGCCAACACTGGTACCAGCGCTTGGCGCCGCTTTCTTCTTTGGCGACGAAGACGCCCCAGCGCGACGAAGCGGCGGGATCGGACGGTTCTCCATCATCTCGTCGATACACTCCATGACGTGGTCGAGCGTCGCACGCAGCTCGACGTCGGCCGTGAGCATCCGCTTGATGAGCGTATGCACGTCGGCCGAGTACTTGGACGTCTCGGGGATCGTGTAGCGTTCGGTGCGCAGCCCTTCAGGTGGGAACGGCGGCTTGAAGAACGCCATGGTGTACAGAATGCAGCCCATGGCCCAGATGTCCACAGCCTCGGTGAGTTCACCCGAGCCGAACATGGCGGTACCTTCAACGTCCGCGAGCTCCGGGGACCGGTACATGGCCGTCGTGCGCTTGAGCACGTTTTCGACCTCGCGCGCGCGGTCCTCCTTGGTCTTGAGGCTCTGCGGACCCTCGACACACGAGCCAAAGTCACAGAGCTTGTACGTGCCGTTTTTCGCCATGAGAAAGTTCTCGAGCTTGAGGTCGCGGTGCGCCACGGGCGGGTCCGCATTGTGCAGCAAGCTCACGGGGCTATGAAGTCATGCAGACACGGGTGAGGTTCGGTTAGTGACAAGGTATACACGCATGTAAGACAAAGGAACAATTGACAGACTAACTCACACGCAGAGCTGGCGGAAGACACGCAGCAGCTCGCGCTCGGTGAAGCGCTTCTCGCCCATCTTCGTCATGTTCTCGTACAGGTGGCCCGACGGGCAATACTCCATGAGGATGAAGACCTCGCGCTCCGAGCCTTTCGTACGGTTGGTCTGCGACGCGAGGAACTCGACAACCTGCGGGTGCTTGAATCGCTGGTGCAGCCGCACCTCGCTGTGGACCCACGCGAGTGTGCCCTCGTTCTCGGCTAGCAGACGCTTGAGCACCATGGGCTTGGCGGTCGCGGACACGGCGTCCTTGACGAGGAAGATGAAGGACGAGCCACCCTCGCCCAGGTACTTCACGATCTCCACCTCGTGGCACCCAACGGTCGTGCGCTTGCCGATGTGCTGCTGCACGTTGCCCATGGCTACTGCTGTGTGGTGCCGAGAGCTTGACTGAAGAGTTTGATGCGAGAAGGAAGGCGCAATGGAGGGAGCGCTGTGAGTCGTGGGAAGGAAGGCGCGGTCTCGAGTATGCTCGAAGATTGCTGCATCGCGTTTGTGTGAGCTATGGTCGTCCGTTACAGCGTCGTTTCGTGTTTTACCTCTATTATCAAGTATCGTTCGCGAAAAATAAGTCAGTATTAAATAAGAAATATGATCATATCTAAAGTAAATAATTAATCTTAAAATCAAACATTAAATTCAAACAGGTAAAAAACAAAAAGTAGATCAAGACGCACATAGAGTACTTCAACCATCCATGACGTGGACCACATCGTTCCACCATTCTAATGTGACATTTACTCTATACATTTCTGCGTCTACCACATACTTTCCGGTACTTTGAATGATCACACCACACCATTTAAGGCCGCAAAATGCTCATTCGGAGTTGCGGAGTGCTGCAACCACACTAAATTAGGGCACCAGCTTCAGCAGCATGTCTGTCCAGAAAGTCAGTTTCCGCTCGCTCGCCGCCGGCTACGTTCCCAGAGGTGAACGCATTGCGTCTTGTTGACAACGCAAGGTGATGGATATGGCTCCACGGGCCGCAGGAAGACGGAAGCGGACAGACCCAGCGACACGCGGCAGCGCATCCTGCCTGGATTCATCCGCATGCCGATACGCAAACTGTGCTGCAGGATGCCACTCCTGCCCGCCGTGTCGCTGGTCTGTCCACCCAAGCAGGTCATGTACCTGGATGAGTGAATTGAATGTGAAGAGTGAGAAGAGCTGCCCGAACGAACGCCGTGGAAATTCGGGTGGACGGCAAGCGTTTACACTTTGATTATGAGAGAGAACGCTACGGAGTTCTTTGGCTGTAGATGCGGCGGAATAAATGGATGGGATGGAAGGCGCCAAGGTGGCGCTGTTTGATTTACTAATTGCTGCTTGAGGTACGAATTCTAGCTTCTAACTCTATTTTACAAGTGATGCATGCCTACTGATAGCTGGTGGCGCTCTTTAAACTCTTTTCTTGATAATATGCGATGGAAACAAATGCTGCTATGTGCTATGGCTTCTATGCGTGTGCGGTTCCTGTGGTACTGGCTTATAAATTGATGAACCAGCTGGTCTCAGGGTTGCTCTCCGCCTTGTGGGTTGATCTTGCGTGCTGTTGCGTCGGCTTTCGGGTTGATGAGCTGCTGGATGGCAACGCGGCATCCTCCTGCGCTTTTTCGTCGTCGTCGGCCTGGTCCTCGTCGCTAAAGAGCAGCGTCTCGAGGATGTGCAGGTCTTGCTGGTCAAAGAGCGTCGAGGACGTCGTCCCCGCGTTCTCACTGTGGAGCGCCAAAGGCATGAGGTCGAGGTCGAGGTCGTCCTCTACCTTGATGAGTCTGCTGTGCTGCTGCTGCTTGTGCTCGTATTCGCTATCGT
>JAASGO010000153.1:0-41885 GCA_023334245.1 Globisporangium cederbergense | reverse complement strand
GCTTGCTAGTTCTCTAGCATGCTGTTGTGAAAAGTCTACGCGAACTTTATGTTTGATGTAGGCTTACTGTGGTGAGCTAATAACACAGCAAGCAAGCATGCTCAACACTTACAAGCGGGGACGAGAGGGTGCGTGAGCGAGCAAGCAGCAAGAGCCTCAACCTAATTGACCAGTGAGGAACCACGAGTCTTCGGGCTGTCCTGTCTGGTCACCTTGCCGGTCACACACACACACCCGTCCTCCATCTAATGCACAGTCTTTCTCTCCACAGGTGTTGGTCTAAACGGCTATGGTGTGATATGCGATCGAAAGGGTCATTATACTTCCTTCACAACAAATGGACAGTCAATCAAAAAGTGCCATATTCACCTGAGCGCTCTTCCTGCGACAGCAGGCTCTCGGTCTCGAAGGAAACGCTGCCGTCGCTGCTGCCCTTGCGCTTCGAAGTACTGAAGTAGCGCATGTACAGCACCGTGAGAACACCGATGAGCGCGGCGATGGATGGCAAGATGCAGTACACTTGGCGCAGGAACTCGGCGTCCTCAAGCGGAAAGTTCTGCAGCTTCTCGCGCTCATTCTGGATGAGCAGGATTGCCACGCCGTTCGAGATCTTGTCCGTGAAGCTCATGGCACCATACACAAACGCGCCGCTCTCGATGTTGTTGCCCACTAGGTCGCCCTCGAGACACACGGACGTGACCATGATGATCGAGTTGCCCATGCCCAGGATGATCGAGAACGCGTAGATCCACGTGGCGGTCTCGGGTGTGAGCAGGTAGCAGAGCGCGAGCGAAAGCACCACGAGCGCGGCTCCAAGGTTAAACGACCCCGTGCGGCCCAGCACCTCGTTCATGTAGCGCAGGAAGAACGTCGCGAGGAAGCCTGAGACATACACCAGCAGCGGCACGATCGCGATCGATGTCGCCGACATCTTGAGCGTCACGATCAGGTAGAACGAGATGAACACCTGCGTGACGTTTACCACGAGCCGCGTGCACATGTACACCATGCCGACTTCGTAGAACATGCCGACCTTGAACCAGCTCTTCCATGTCATGTGGCTTCGGCTCATGCTCGAGGGTGACATGGACACCGAGACGTCCATGTGCCCCATCTCGTACACTTGAGCGTCACCGTCAAACGGGAGCGTGTTAGGTCCGCGCGCCTTCGTGTCCGCCATGGAGGGGCTCTGCGTGATCGCGATCTCGCTCTTGCGGCGCTCGCTCTTCGTGGTCGACAGGTTCTCGTGCGTCCCAGCAAGGAAGACGAGCGTCGCGATGCCGCCGACGATCAGCGACGTGTACGCGAGGAGGGTGAACTTCTCGGCATCCGGGACGTTGTAGGGCTTCACGATGCGCAACAGGAAGAAGAACACACAGAATACTAGCACGTTCGAGAGAATCGTGAACGCGTACCGCGTGCTGTTAAGCACGCAGCGCACATTGTCGTCCGTCGAGAGCTCTGGAACCTATCGCATGTCAATCAGTGGAGAGAAAATACTGTCAGGCACCGTTCCGCTGGTTGAGTATGCAGTCGCAACATATGATTGGTATGCAGTTGACATAGCGTGACTCACCAATGCCATATGCGACACCTGGACAGCTGCCCAGCCAAAGTTGAACAGACTTGCGGCGACGGCGTAGTAGATCACCAGAACCAGTCGACTCGGCGAATCCGTAAACCACCGCGGCGCGCATGCCGCAAAGACGAAGAAGAAGCAGACGATGACCAGCAACGCACCACCCGCGAGCCACGTCTTGCGTCGCCCAAAGCCGATCGACGGGATACCCTTGGAGAAATCCGACAGCACGCCCACCAGTGGAGTGGCGACGCCGTCCGCGATCTGCCCCGCGAACATCACGATCGCAGAGTCCACTGGAGACAGCGATGCGACCTACATAGTAACCGTATCGACAACAGCGAACACATCAGTTCTAACGATCGCAGCCATAATTCAATGCAATGTACGGCCTCGTATTGCAGAGAATAGCACCGGACGATCGCCAGTAGCAGCAACAATGCATCATATACCTGCCGCAGGAACACTAAGAGGTACGAGAACCACGTGGACGCGCACATGTCGTTCAGCACATGGCCCACGCCGTACGCGATATACTTGACGGACGTCCACTCGTTGCGTGCTCGCTGCTTGGCGCGCATCGCGGCGTCTGCTGCGTCGTCGCTCCTCCACGGCGCGTTGGCGTCATCTGAGACCGCGATATACTCCCCATTCGTGTTCCCGCTGCTCGTGCGTGTCGACTCCATCTCTCTGCTGCTGTTGCTACTACTGCTATAGGCTTCACACAGGGAGCTACGCGCGCTTGTCAGTCGAGAGGTGAAGAGTGATACAGCGTTTTCGTGGCGCTGCTGGGCCAACGGCGCGAGACTGGAAATGATAGGGGTCTCACTTGTGTTTATGCCACTTGCTGAAGTTGTTCCTTTGCTGTCAGGAATGATGGTCGGTGCAAGGATCGCGTGGTTGTAGTGTGGATGGTCTTTTCATTGGCTGAAAATGTGTATTCGATTATCGGTTACAGCTTTCGAGAGCGCTGATTGGCTGTATCCATTCCGCCGTTTCAGATGCTGGTGTTGACCACACCAACGTTTATGCTTTATCGGAAATAAGGGAGGGGAAGGGAAACTCCGCCCCCCAAAAGGGAAACAAAAAAGCAAACGCGAAGAGAAAATGGCGGTCGACACACGCACGGCGGCGCTGCTGCTGCTCGTGGCCGCGGTCGCGATGGGCGTCTACGTATTCTTCCAGAACGCCCCGGAGGCCAAATTGTACGTCTTACGTGCTTGTGTGTACATATATGGATGTGCTTGTACGAATGTGTCCGTGTGAATGGCTCTGCATGCTGCTTTCCGTGTGCAAGAGGAAGATTCTTCTAGATATGCAATAACGCCGCCATGGTGGCGTAAGACGCGTTGCTCCTCCCACCATCTATCACGTGCACGGAAGATCTGCTGTGCTCTTGCGTGACGTGCAGCTCATCACGCGTCTCATTGGGCGACTACTGTTGTGCTAACATGCCTTGTGCTGTCTCGCTTGCTGTGTGTGCATGCCAACATGGATCTCTTTGTTCATCAGTGAGGAGTGTGTGCCGATCTCGATCTCGTATGTGATCTCGGGCGTGCTGCCGACGTGGCTGAATGGCCGCAACGACAAAATGGGCACAGTGCAGGGGCTCTGGGCGTGCGCGAACCAGTACAAGGCGCAGTACCCTGGCTTCGTGCTCACGAGCTTCTGCGTCGTGTACATTACGCTGCAGACGTTCGCAATCCCGGGTCCGATCGTTCTGAGCATTCTCTCGGGCGCGATGTATCCGATCTGGCAGGCACAGCTTCTCGTGTCGTTTTGTGCGACCACCGGCGCGTCGCTCTGCTTTGCGCTCTCGTATTTCCTCGGCCGCGGGCTCTTCAACCGAATGTTCAAGTCCATGATTGAGCCATTCAAGGCCAAGATTGCGCAGAACCAGAGCAACCTACTCTACTACTTGCTGTTTCTGCGCATCACGCCACTGCTGCCGAACTGGTTCGTCAACATCGCTACTCCGCTGGTTGACGTCAAGTTCAAGTACTTCTTCTTCGCGACGCTTATCGGTACGGACTGCTGTGCTTGGATTTTATAGATCTATGCTGATGTGTGCTGATGTGGTCGATTGTGTGATCTTCTTTCAGGTTTGATCCCAGCCAACTTCATCCACATTTCCACTGGCGCGACGCTCAACAGCGCAGCGGGTGAGGCGAGCGGCAGCAGCAACGCGGTGAACTTTGCGATCCTCTTCTCGCTGCAGTTCCTTGCGCTCTTACCGACGTTATTTAAGAGCAAGATCGAGAGCTACGAGAAGCGCGCCTTCGAGAAAGCGAAGACTAAGTAAAAGGTTCGTACAATTGCGAGGTTACCGCGTTGGCTCCTTGAGACAATCACGTCTGGAAAACACACGTGGAATACGGACGAATAGATCAAGCGCGTGCTGAGGTCAAAAGAGTTGGGCGGTAGGTCATCTCTTTACAATATACATGCTCAACTTCGTTTTCACAAAGCAGAGGTTTGTATATTCCAGGTGTGAGCGAAGTGGGTCACCCCTACTCACTCGCAGTTGTCTGTCGAAAAGAATTCCGGTCAGTCAAGTACTGGCACTTCAAGACGCTGCCGTGCTGCGCTCACGAGCTTTGACGCTGGCGAGTCATCATTGTGGAACGACAAACTCGCTTTGGAGCTCACAGGCGACGTCGTTATTCGTGGAGTAATGTTGCTGATCCTTGATTTGGCTGCAGTTGTCGTGGTGGTTCTGGACAGGAGCTCCTCGTAGGCGTGGGCATTGAACGTCGGAAAGGCGTCGACGGCGCTCAGACTTACTCTTCTCTGCGATGACAGTGTCTTGTGCTGGCAGTCTCGATTGGTTTTGAAGGGTGATGGAACACGAACGACTTGGCGAGGTGGAGCTTTCGCAGCCGCATCCTCTGTGGGCTCCGACTTCCAGATCACACTTTTCGATCGAGCACTTAGCCACGACACCTCCTGTTCGACCCCTGAAGTTGCGCCATCGCTGAAATTGCAAGAACCGAGGAGAGAAAACTACAAGTCAGAACCGACATCTTCAGTGGCGTTGCAAACGAGACTCATCTCAACTCACACTGCGCTTCGCTCGATGAACCGCTGGAAGAGCTGCGTCTGGAACAACTGCGTGCAGAACTCGCGGAGACTCGGGTGCATGCTTAGGAATCCACGCTTGTCGAAGGTGATCGTCTCATCTGAACCAGCAGATGTAGGTGACACTTTGGAGCAGTACTTGCGGAAGTCTTTCAAGAGTCTACTCGAGAGATCCACAGGGCACAGAAGCAAACAAGAGCGAGTTTAGTGCAGAATAGTGAGTGGTTCGCGCGTTCAGGAATGAGCTGAGAGTGGACGAAAAACAAGACTCACCGCGTGGCGAAGCCTGAAAAGAGCGCTTGCAGTTCGCTCCATTTCTCGATCAGCTCGTCGTGACGCCGAGCAAGTGGCGAGATGTCACTAGCCAGTCGATCGAGTTGCTCGAATGACGCGCTGATAGGCAACAGCTCACCCTCCTGGAATCGTCCAAAGCCATCCTTCGACTTCTGGTTAGACGCCCAGTACGACACCTTCCGGAGCGCCTGGAGTAGCTTCTTGGCTTTCACGTCTGGAAGACTCGGCATGAGTTCGTTCGGTGGCAGCAGGACTTCGCTTTTGTCCAAGTCGACGACCACAATGCCCTCTGAGACCAAGCTTTCGACGCGCTTGTCCGACCGCACGCCCATAAAGAATGGCACTGGAGCTGACACGAAATCAAGTAGCGACTGAGGCAAGCAGAGCGCACACACATCAGCATCTTCTCACAAGTGAAGACATTATCTAGATCAAATGGCTGAGTGAATCTCGCATACCAGTGGCAGCACCGGAATGTAGACAACTTGACACTCAAACGGATGAAGAAGCGCTCGAAGCGTCTCGGTGACTGGCGTGATGATCGAGTAGTTGCTGGAGCAGACTACCACTTTCTTCTCCGTCAGCAAGAAAGCGTACACCTGAATGGGTGTTCGTATCAAGACAAGGTCACCTTCAGAAGTCAATTGACGAGAACGGAAGACACGGCACAAGCACAGTACCTTGAGGATGTTCTCTGGGCTGAGGCACTGGAACAAGATCGTGAAGTCAACCTCCGTGGGGTACAATGCCGGAAGACCTGGTGCGTTACCCGTGAGCAAGCATGCGCGATCAACGAGTCGAAAGCTTGACTGCACGAGATTGTTCGCTGGTAATGGGATTTCCTCGACAAAGTTGAAGACGAATGACTCCAGCATGCTTGCACCGCCGGGACCAGACATCGAGAGTCGATACAGCTGCGCCAAGAACTCGCGGAAGGTCTGGAAAAGCGGGTAGCTTGAGAGCACACAGAGGCACTTCGGTACGAAGCACCTCCACTGCGTCTTGTGCTGCTGGATGTCGCGCAGGCTTATCCACGAGGGTAAGCTTGCGGTCCGCCCCTTCTGCACGCCTGAGATTAGCGCGAGCACGTCCATGGGGTCTTTCTCTTCGTAGAAGTGCAGACACGACCCGTACAGTCGATCACCTTTGATGTCTACGTTCGCATTGGGAGAGCAAAAGGTGAGTCAGCGTCAACAATGGCGATTCCACAATCGAAGGTCTAACAAACCTGTGAGCACAATGTCAAAGGTCTTGGGCGGCAGCGGCTCGTTGTAGAGGAACACATCATCGGGGAAACAAAACTTTGAGAGCTCGTCGGGGAGACTCGCGTTCGATGGTAACACGTCGATAACCTCGGGTTCCAGGCGAATATCCGACGGCGATCTCGTTTGGCTGAGGTCACCGCAGGTCTCTGCGGTCATCTTGCCACTCAGTACCACGACGCACTCGGCGATTCCCTTCTTGTTCAAGACCACTGGACGTTCTTTCACAGATGACCTCGCCGTTTGCTGCCGGCGCTCCGCGAAGAGCTACTCAAGGGAAGGTAACCAAAGCCTAATGTGAGCAAGCTGAGCAGTGAGTACAAGTCGCGAATGGGTGCGCGCGCTAGCTTACGATGGATCGGAGACTCTTGGCTTTCGGCTCCTTGGAGATGTGCGACGGCCGACTTGTTGTGATCGACGCGTGGTGGGTCTCCGTGTACTTGGACGTGAAGATATCAAGGATCTCACAGAACGCGAGCGGGTCTGTGATTGGTAACAACATAACCAGATGCATTCAGTGGCAACAAGGGTGAAGAAGGCATAGACTGACAGAAGTCGCAGTGGAGCGTTTTTCACCTGCTTCAGCGATCCAGCAAAAGTACTGCAGCAGTCCGCGTTCCGTCAGCGCGTGGCCCTGGTGATCAAAGTTGAGGAGCAGCCACTGCATCGCGGACTCAGAGACTTCGCCTCGCCCACAGGCTTTGTTGAGCTGACTGAGGTTCTGCCGAGACAGGACGCCCGCTTTGGCTTCGTCAAAGTCGCGGAATGCGGCTGCGAGCACAAAGCGGTAGAATGGCGCAATGAGGTCTTCATCTGAAGAGTGCTGCTGCTGCTGTCGACGATCCTGATCTTTGGCTGTGCTGGAGTGTGGAAGCCCTTCGGGCTGGAAGAACTTGTGACGTAGCACGAGAATCGCGCTAATGTATTCTTTCTTCTGGATCAGTGTCCCAGGCTCCGCCTGCAAAGTCGAGTTCCGCTGTAGCTCCTGGCAAATCGCGAGGTTCACGAGCGCCTCTTCCAGTAACTTCTTCTCAGCTACACACCCTCGCGGCAAGTGTGTCGCGAGCTTGAACTGCGTCATCGAGAGCTCATGGTGCACTTGGAACAGTGAACACCGCGCTGTACCTTGCGGTGAACGTGTGGCGATGTATCGGCAAATGCGGTTGGCTTCGCGATAGAATTGACCAGGTGGGGACGCCTTCGATAGCACTGAGATACTGTGATACTCTTCCCAGAGCTGTTTATCGCTGTCCCCAGGTGTCGTTCTACCGTTAGTGTGAACACCCTCAAGCTCTTCTTCCAGCAAGCAACCAAGTTCATAGTCTCTCGCACACCGCGTGTTGTGCGCGAGGAGATCTCCGTACGCGCTGAGGCACGCAGCGCGATGGAAGAGGCATTCGAGGTACCTCTCGTAGATGGCGGTGCAGGCATTCCTACTGTTCACGGTCGCACCCCCATCTCCAACATCAACATGGTGGTCGTTGCTGCCGTCTCCATCCAGCTCCAGACCCAGCTCGTCCATGAACTCGGTGCACGCGAGCGCGAGTTTCCCAGAGGCGAGCGAGAGCGTCTCCATCGCCAGGTCCGTCGTGAAAACTGAGACGGAGTCGTCCCAGAACGCGCTCTGAACGCCGTATACGCGCGCGTTCGTGATCGCGAAGAATTCTTCATATGCGTACACTTTGGTTGTGCTCGTGAGCAGCTGGCGTGCAAATACATACAGCGAGCAGCCAAAGCGCTGCAGAAAAGCTGCCTTCACACTCGGAAACTCTGAGGCTACTGTAGGACTCTTCATCGTCACCTCGACGTGGCTGATCACCTGTGCATACTTCTGGCCGGCCGTGACCCACATGTCGAGCATCTGGGAGACTGTGTCCGTGTCGTCGATGCGCTTGTCGAGCAGCGCGTGACGCTGGAGCTCGCTCGCAAGGAAGCTGTAGATTTCGTCGCCTTCGTTGAGCACGGCCGTCAGCTCTTCGAGCTCACGCTGACGTATCGCTTTCAGTAGCTCCGGGTCGGTCGAAATCAAGAGTCTATCGTCCGTCGAGTCGGCTTCGCTGGTCAGCTTGTCATCGACCTCACTGCCTTCATCTTCGTCGACGTCGTCACCATTGCCCCAGTCCAGGCTGAAATCAAAACCTTCGTTAGCCTGCAGCTTCTCCTGTGATACTGACGATTCGTCATCGTTCTTAAGTCCTCGTTCACCAGGTATCGTGTTGCTTTGTGCTTCCCTGACAACCTCACGCGTAGCTGCTTCGTGCTTTACCAGTAATGCGCGGATCTCGAGCGAGAGCTCGCTCAAGTAGTCCGCCATGGCGTCCTCCTGGTGCATCTTTTGAAACTCGTGCAGGAACTGCCCGCGCGCGAGCGCAAACGCCGCGTCGCTCTTCTTCGCGTGACCTGCATTTTTCGTCGAGAGGTGGTTTGCGATGTGGTGCAGGAGCGCTTTGGCGCTCCACGTTCCAAGTAAATTGCTGTTGCTGTTGTTGAACTGAGTCATGACAGCAAAGTTCGCCTTGTACAGCTGGTCCTTCATCTTTGCCAGCGGCGGCATCGTGATCAGCGCCAGGTACGCGAACGCGCTCATCATCTTGCCGCACAAGATCTCCAGTGCGCCACCGCACTCGGTCATCGCGTTGCTGCTGTTGCTGGTATTGCCGCCGTGGGTCGTGAAGTTCCCGCCGGCATTTCCAGTTCTTCGAGCCATGCTTTTGCTGCGGTTGTCGAATGACGAAGTCGAGGAATGCGTCAAGCTGCTATTGTTGCCAGAGTTGGAGAAGTAGAGCGACGCCAGCGTCGTCGTGTCCGAGTACTGTTCGCGCAGCTCCATTTTGCAGCACCGGATGAAGACGTCGCAGAGCTCGTTGCCGTTCACCGCGAAGGACTTTGGTTTGATGTCGAAGATGAACTTGGTGAACTCGTGGAACTGCAGCCCGCGGTAGTAGCGAGCCCCACCAATCGTCGAGCTAAACGACGCCGCGAGGTCCCCGATGGGCTTGGCGAACCGCGCGATGAGTGCATTGAGACACTGTGTGGTCACTAATGCGTCCATCTGCGTCCATGAGAGCGCCGACACCCCACCAGAGTACCGCTCGCGCTCGTACTGCGGAATTACGAACTTGGTCGTGAGCATTTCGAACGCAAGCTCCTTGGACGACAAGAGCTTCCCGAACATGAAGCTCGCAACGTCCACCAGCGCGTCCAGGAACTCGTCGAAAGTCGCGCCGGCGCCGCCGCTCGAGTTGGGCACCGCGCCTTTGAACGCGAGTAGCACACGCGTGTCGAATCCGAGCTTGTGACCAGTTGGCTTCTTCTTCGTGGTGTTGGAGCACTTGCTGGTGCTAGTGCCGGTCTTTGCGTTGGTGGCCTTTTGGAGCAACGACTTGAACTGGTAGCACGTGATCCAGAGTGGCGCCTTGCCGGTCATATTCTGCAGCGCGTAGAAGAGAAAGAGCTCGAAGAGCTTCTCCTGGATCCAGAATGGATCGACCGTGTTCAGTGGGTGGGTGGTTTCTGTGATTGCTGCTGCTGCTGGACTGGAAGGTGCGAATGATACAGAATCGAGTGCCCAGGTCGCAGGTCTAATGGCAGGTGAGCTCTTCAAGAGGCGCTGGTCGTCACACGTGCGTTGAGCCTTCTTGAGCGTAAACATCGTTGGCTCGCCGCTCATGACATTTTCGTTATTATCTTCGTCGTCGCGTGCTGAGAGGAAGTCAAGACGCCATTCGCCAGCGAGAGGCTGGTGAATACTCGCAACGTGCAGCTGGTAGAGCTTGGACGGCGGGAGGTGCCAGTAGCGGACCACGTCCTGTGTGAGCTGTGTGACCGAGTAGTCGAGCGGCACCCAGCACTCGTACTTGTGTAGGTATGTGTCTTGTTGCTGCTGGTGGCGGTCGGGAATGCAGCCACTGGGTTGCTGTTTGTGCCTGGCGCAGGGCTTCTTTGTCAGCGGCTTGAGGGACGCGTCAGCCACGACCACGACTTTGCTCATAATGCTTTGCTGGGAGGGAAGATGAGCACTAGAGAAGCGCGCGCGCATGGAATGCCTGTCAGTCAATCAGCTAGCAAGGACACCATTCATTCCGTTTGAGGTCGGACAGTCAGTCTACCTGCCTGCCTGCCTGCCAGAGTCGTGAAGATGTTTTCTATTTCCAAAGTAGAAGTAAAACCGACATCACCAGCCAGCCCCAAGGAGGAAGGAACTCCGATCAAATCCGAAAGCCCACTCTGTTGCACGAAGGCGCAATGGTGGTGACAGCGAAAGCCAAGGCGGCCAAGAAGGAGAAGAAGAGCGCGCCGTCGTCGGCGCCTCACCCGTGGACAGAGATCTCGCTCCAGACGTCGTGTGTGTATCGCTGGTGCAGTTGACGAGCTCTCTTGCTTGTCTCTCACGGTCTCCTGGAAGAGGTCGACTAACCTGCTTTGAACGCTTGGCTTGTGGCTGGCTGGTAGTCGACTTTGCGGCGCTAGAGGTGCTGTCCGAGCACCACCGCGTGCTCAGCGACTTCTGCTCGGACCCGTCGACCTCCGACAGCGACACTAGCGCAAGATCAGTAACCCCAAGTCCCGAGAGTGCGCGCACATCCAGTAGTCATTTACAGCTCTCCTTCGCACAGTACTGCGTCAGCCTCAGCACTTTGATCCTCTACGGCTCGCCTGCCCAGCAGTTCGAGTGTGCGTTCTTTCATTCATATGAATGACCCCACAACCCCGCTCATCAAGAGAAAGAATCGCAATGACCAATGACTAACCGAAGTGCATAACTCCCACTAGACTTGTTCCACGCGTACGCGGTCGAGAGCGAGCGCGGCATTACGCGCACCGAGGTCTTCCAGCTGCTCCAGGACCACTACTACAAGCGGCCCGAGCCCTCAGATCTCCATTGCAAGCCCAAGCCCAGCACTAACAGCAGTACCAGCAATGTAAAGCAAGAGGAAGCCAACGCCGACGCGCGGTACTTTGAGCGGCTCTACACATGGCTCAAGAAGCACGTGGCCGTCTACGACCGCGCGCGCTGTGGGTCTCTGCCGCTCAAGGCCGCACTGGAGATGCTCCACGCGCACCCGTCGGCACTGCAGCATGTGCAGCTGCAGATCGACACGTTCGTGCGCAAAATGCGTGAGAACAACGCCAAATACCGCGAGAAGGCGGCCACCGCTCAGATCCAAGCGCAATAATAGTATTAGAAGGGCATGAGTAGCAAAGTGAATGAGTGCCTGTGGTGAGCGGAGCTTTTTGACTATCTACATAGAACCTTCGGCTGATTAGAACTCGTCATCGTCTTCGTCTTCGTCGTCCTCTGGGTCGTCGAAGGCGCACTCGAGCGTGCCCTGGCGCGCCTCGGCGATCTTGCGCTTGAGGTCGTCGGACAGAGCGTCGTAGGACGGGCCGAAGCGCTCGCGGTCCGACAACGGCCGCGTGAACGGCGGTCGCTTGATGTTTCGTCCTTGATTACCACTAGCAGTAGCAGCAGCACCAGCAGATACGTCTCGAGCCGTTCGGGTGTTCATACTGGCGTGCATCTCCTGCGAGAGGTGTTCGAGGTCACCACTCGCTTGTCCATTGGCACCACCAATATCTCGAAATGAAGAAGGGCCACGCGCATTGCCAGCAAACTCAGCCTCTCTCCGGTTCTTCAGGGCCTCCCAGGTGTCGTAGGCGGATGAAGTTGGGTTTGAAGGACGCTGCTGGCGACTACGGCAGCAGAACTGGCAGATGAGCACGACGACGAGGACGATGCCGATGTAGAGCACGCTGACCCAAGACGTGTCGGATTTCTCGGCTCTAGCGGACAGCAGACTCTGGAACACGGTTACTATGCCTTCTTCCGCGCCACCAGCCATGCGGATGGATAACAGAGCCACGTTAGTCACATGGCTCCCCTCTGAGACCGCCACAGGGTGATCCATGTGCGATACTGCAGGCAAACTACAGACAACCTCCATATTCATGATCCCGTCCTGCGCTCGCGTCACATTGTACAACGATACGCTTGAGCCTGCGGACGCAATCACAAAGCCCTTCAGTGCATAGACCCTAGTGCTCACGGTTGATGGGGGTTGATCCTGACGATGGTACGTTGTCCGATCCCTTAACAGCTCTCGAGCGGTCATTCTGCATGCCCCACCTTGGCTCTCGCCACCAGAGTCTCTCGTCGAGTACACAAGCACTTCACCATGACTCGTGCCAGCATACACGACGTCTGAATGCACCGGATCCAAAGCAATCGACGCAACCTGAGCGGTTGAGCCCTCGCAAGCAACGAACGCTGCGTCGCGCCCTCGCGCCAACGGGAGTAGCACGGTACTCGATCCGTTACTAAAAGCGATGAGGTTGCGCTGCGCCGCCATAGTGCGGATCGACGCGTTTGTCGCCATCTTGTGCAACAACGTACCGTTGAGTGCAAAGAACTGGAGGCTGCCGTCTTCGTCACCAATGGCCAGCACGCTGCGTCTCGCGGTCTTCGTGATCGCCATTGCGGTCGGTGGTGAGGACAGCTGGATCCTGCTGAGCTCAGCGATCTTGAGGCTGAACACTGAGCCAGGTGATGATGTAATCGCTGGTGCACTGGTCTTCATGGTGCTGGTGGAGATCAAAGTCGCATTGTCCTGCTGATTACCCATCAAGTGGCGTCCGTTCTGCGTGAGCTCCAGTGCGAACACCGCCGCCTGCGGTTGCTCGTAAATGACCGCGAGTGATGGAAGATCGCTGTGCAGATCCAGTTCAATGGCTCGGATGATGAGTCCCTCTGGTGCTTTGGCTTGCAGCAGCAGTGAAGGTGACGGCGGCAAGTAGAACTCGATCGCTCCATTCGTAAACGCGAGCACCAGCAGCTCCTGGTGACCTCCTGGACGCAATTTCATCATCTTCATGTCAACCATTTCGTGATTCTGCTGCGGTTGCTGGTTCATCGGGATCGCGGCTTTTGCGACGAAGAGTGACTCGAAGGATGTTGTTTGACTCAAATGGCTGGTCATGAGCTCCACGACGGCGCGCGCTGTCAACGCCTCGATCTTGCGCTCGACCAGGTCTTCAAAGTGCTCGTTAGACTGGTGCTTGGCTCTGTGAGCGCGTGTGTTGTGGGCGGTAGCAGCTGAGTCCGTGACGTCGTGCTCGCTCAGAGCCTTTAAGCGGATCTTCTCCAGCAACGCGAGTTTCTTCTCCTGCAGTCTGATCATGAGCTCCAGCGCCTCGAGCTCTTTCGCCAGCGCCGTCTTCGCCACGTTGGCACTATCAATCTGTACGCGAGGCGGTGGCTGCTGCCGCTTCTCGTCATGCTCTATCTCCTCTGGAAGCCTAACTGTTGGAAGTGGCGATTGATCTTGCTGAGTATCGTCAGCTCCTGAGACTTGCTGCGCGCGACTTGAGCTCCTGGGTCCTCCGCGAACGTCATGTGGGACGTCGAGGTCGAGCGCTCCTTGCGCATCCACAGCGACCTCGACGATGAGGTCTGCACTAGCATCAGCACGCACTACGGATCGGGTTATCAGCGAGCACAGAAGAACGCATGCGAGCGCCACGCGGGTGCACATAAGCAGCCGCATCGTCGTCGTTGTTGTCGTCGCTATCGCGCGGGCCGCCCTTCAAGAGGGCGTGACTTTTCGCGCGCACAGCTCCCCTCTGTAAACCGATATTCTCGACATCGGCGGGATGATGAGCCCAAGAATGTGAGCGCATCGTTATTTTGGGTAACTCTGGCAAAAAACCTTTCAATTAGGCATAAAACTTCCGTCTGCCCCACAATTCAAAGGAAAGTATATATATAAAAAGGTTAGAAAGATATTATTATTTACATATATTTGCGTTATAACTACATTCATATTCTAATTATAACACCTTGCAAAACGAGTTGCATTGGGCCGGCGTGAGTGTGTGTCCTTTTTTGCTGGTCTTTTCTTTTTCATCGTCTTCCGTCCACACTCTCCCATTCGCACGCGCGACCAACAGCAGCAGCAGCAGCAGCAGCAGCAGCAGCAGAGGAGGAGAAGCGCCTGCCACTCGATCGCTCACTCAACACACATACGCACACACACGATGCTCGGCGGCCACTACCAGGAGGAGGAGCACGATGACGCGCACCTGGCGTCCGAATCCCACGAGTTTGTATGTCCTTCTTGCTGCTTGTTGATGCGGTGTCGCGACGCCAAATGGCTGCATTGCATTGCATGCGCGCGCCTGTCTGTATTCGATTGGTGTGCTTGCTGCTGCGGTGATTGCTTACCAGTGATGTTATGCGTGTGTGTATTGTTTGATGGACTGATGCAGCAAGGACCACGGCTGGTGAGCTGCTTGGAGCAGGCAGGCGTCAATGCAACGGACGTGAACAAGCTCAAGGAGGCTGGTATGCACACGGTCGATGCGGTAAGACCTGGTTGAGTATCGGCATGCAATAGTATCAATGCGGTGCTTGGTGCTGAATGGTTGTGGTGCTATTGTTGTTGCAGGTCGCGATGGCGACGAAGAAGCAGCTGATCGCGATCAAAGGCATCAGCGAAGTGAAGGCCGAGAAGATGCTCAAGGCCGCGCGCGAGATGGTCAACGTCGGCTTCACAACGGTACGATACTTGCCTTGCGTATGATGGCGTTGTCGATATGATTTGCTTGACTCGCCGTAACGAAATACGTGTTGTACTACTACTTGCAGGCGGCTGAGGTCTTCCAGAGCCGCAAGGACCTCATCACGCTCACCACGGGCTCGAATGCGCTAGATGAGCTCCTGAAGGGCGGTTTCGAGACAGGCTCGATCACAGAGATCTTTGGCGAGTTCCGCACGGGCAAGACGCAGCTTTGCCACCAGTTGTGCGTCACGTGCCAGCTCCCCGTAGACCGCGGCGGCGGCGAGGGTAAGGCACTCTTTATTGACACAGAGGGGACGTTCCGCCCGCAGCGTCTCGTGGCGATCGCCGAGCGCTATGGCCTGGATGGTACGATACGATGCAGCTTTTGGATGTAGGTGTTGGCGTTTGTTGTGGAGTTGAGCTAATCTCATGGTATTCGAATGGGACCAACAGGTGAGAGTGTGCTGGATAACGTGGCGTTTGCACGCGCGTACAACTCGGAGCACCAGATGCAGTTGCTCGTGCAGGCGTCTGCGATGATGGCCGAGTCCCGATTCGCGCTCGTGGTGGTCGACAGTGCGACTGCGCTGTTTCGAACAGACTACTCGGGACGTGGCGAGCTCGCTGCGCGCCAGCAGGAACTGGCTAAGTGCGTATTCTGCCTTGTACTTTGTGTCTGCGTTAGACTTCTGGGAGTGTGCTGACGACGCAATGACCTGCTTTTGTTGCCAGATTCCTGAGATCGTTGACGCGCATGGCGGATGAGTTTGGCGTGGCTGTCGTCATTACAAACCAAGTGCGTACTGGAGTTGTGTGGACGATGAGTCTTTTGAATGCTCATGATCTAACTGTTGTTCTGTATGCTTGTGCAGATGACCGCAAATCCGGACTCTGGTATGTTTGCGAAAGATCCGCTCCAGCCGATCGGCGGCAACATCATGGCCCACGCCTCATGCACCAGGTGCGTCGACTATGTATGAGCTTTGGATTTGATGTTGGGTCGCGTGGAGTATTCATTTACGAGCTGTTGCTATCGCGATTTGCAGACTTCGTTTGCGCAAGGGCCGTGGTGAAAACCGCGTGATGAAAGTCGTGGACTCGCCGATTCTCCCAGAGGCGGAGGCCATTTACTCGATCACCGAGCAAGGGATCCAGGACGAAATGAATTAATAGAAGCACAGCCGCACCGAGTTGTTAGTAATGAACATGTTTGATCTCAAAAGCGCAAATCTTGGATTGGCCGCCTTGGAGCATGCCAGTAGATAGAAATATAGACACCCCACTATTACGACGCTTGTTCGTCCTACAGCTTGCTCTGTGTCCTCCCGCCCAGCGACGGCTGCTGCTGATCCGTCGAGTCAACTTCGACCGCGAACTTGGTGATAGGGATCAAAACCGTCTCGAGCAGCACGCCCGTCAGATACACCATGGACGACACGAAGAAGCAGAAGCGGTAGCCGTGAGCTTCAACCAGAAACCCTCCGAGCACAGCGCTGCCCGCCCAGGAGAACATGGAGAGGCTCTCAAGCGAGTTCCAGCGCGCACGCTGCTTCTTGGGCACGAAGTCCATGAGCAGCGACCGGCGCAGCGGCTGTGTGCAGCGCATCATGGCCCCGCGAACCAGGAAGAGTGCACACTGCGCCTCGAAGGACTCGGAGAGCGCCATCGCGAGCAGACAGAGCGTCCCGCTGAGCCGCGTGGCAACGATCACGGGCATACGGCCGCAGCACCTGGATGCGAGCTGCGCAAGCAGCGAACTGAGCGCCACGCACACGGGTAGCACGACGAAGAGCTCGGCGACCTGGATGGGCGTGAGGCCGAACTCCTGAAAGAAGAAGAGCGGGAAGAAGTGGATCGACATGCCCGCGCCGTTGCTGATGATGAAATCCGAGACAAAGAGGATCAACGGCACGTGGGACGCGTCGAGTCCACAGCACGTTGGCGCGGGCTTCGCGAACAGGATCGCGTCGTCAAAGGCGAAGGCGTCGTCCATCAGCAGCTGACCACCACCACCAGACGAGTGATTGGTCAAGTACATGGCTGATGGGCTCCGTGTACTGTCCGGGGACCGCAGTAGCATTGAAAACTCGCTCGGCGTCGGCCGCTGCGACGAGTGGATCGGCGAGAACGCGAGCGTGAGCGGCAAGCTAGCGTCAGGGCCGTGCTCGTCGAGCTCCTCGGGCACGTACTCGCTGATCTCGACGCTGAAGTTGCGCTCAATGGAGCTCAGTTCGCGCTCAATGGCGAGTACGTGCTGCTGATTCTCGTACGCCATGTCGTCGTTGAACTGGAAGAGCACGGCCATGGAGAGCGCCGCGAGGAATGTGCCCACAAGCATCACGGGGCGCAAAGCCTCGAGGTCCCAGGTATCGCCGTAGTGCCAGAAGAGCGCAATCGCACAGAGCGGCCCGACCACAAGCGCCGCGTTGAGTACCACGTGCTTGACCGTGAACGGCAGCGAGCGCTGGCCCAGAGGCACCGAGTCCGCAAAGAGTGCCTCCATGGCGGGGCTCTGGAATGCTGCGAAGACGCCCCAGAGCGCGAACGACGCGTAGATCAGCGGCAGCGAGCCCAGCTGGAACGCGAAACCCGTGAGCAACGCCGTGACGACGCCGATGCCGCCCGCGACGGCGAGAATGCGATCGCGCCTGAGAAAGTCGGCCGCAAAGCCCGCCGGCAACGCACAGAGCAGCTGCGCGAGCCCCTGGATGCCCTTGACAATCCCCACGGGCTTGTTGGAGCCCGTGAGCACGAACACATAGCCCGCGAGCACCTGCTGCGAGATGAGCGAGCTCGCGGACCAGAACGCAAGCGTGAAGAGCAGCACGAACTTGACATTGTGCTCGAGGCGGTCGGTGCACGCCAGCATCCTGACGAGTGGCGAGGGCGCTGGGCTCGTAAGCGAGGGATGAAGGCGCTCTCACTAATGCACTGATCGAGCTCGCAAGGCTGAGGGCTGCAACGGCTCGCGGGTTTCGCTTTCTTTTTGCAACGGGTCGCGGTGGTGGGATGTGCATGTGCGGAGAGGCTATATATAGTCGGCCAGTGGCGCTCTGAACTATCAGATGAACTCGTGGTGAGCGGTTCCCTGTCGCAGAGCTGCTGTTTCATTCTGTAGGCGATATTTTTCAGTGATCGCCAGACAGCTGGTTATATATAGGCGTTCAATGACTGGCCGAGTCGCTTTGGAGGCATAGTCAATTGGCTGCTGGATTGGGTTTGTACCGGCAAAGTCCTCTCGGCATTGCGTCTGCGTGGCGTTATCGCTTGAGGGAGTGACGTGGACCTGGGCGACGCCGCCGCCCCTCTCAGACTGGGGGTCTCTATGCGAAAGACACACGCACACACACACGAAGATGAAAGAAGCAACCGGGAGGCACTGTACAGGCTCAACACTCTCAAGGACGAGTTGCAGTTGACGACCACGAGCCGTTGCCTCTGGCGATTCCAGAGAGCTGCAGAGCATCCAAGCTGAGCTGAGATGACCGAGCACCATCGACCCATTCTGCGTCCAGCCTCCTCGTAAAAACTACGCCATTGAGCGTCGTCACACTCGCTTACCGTCGTGTCCTGCGCTCGCTTGTGAAATGCTCCTCAAATGCAAAGGGAGCAAGGAGTGAAGCGTGGCAGGGGGAGGGCGCACACTTTGGCCATCCATTACCAGCAAACAGCCTTTCAAATGAGCCAATCGGCAAACTAAACTACGCAGGAAGAAACGCCACGTGAGTTGAAGTTGCCAATTAGCGAAAAGCGACGAGTACTGTAGGCAGCGAGCGATCTTTGAAGATCATTAGCTCTTTGTCACGTTGTCCTCAGCATCGAACGTTTTGGAAAACCCCAAAAAGGGTGGCACTTCAACTGCAGTTGAAGTACTGATCCTCTGACTTGCAAGGCACGCAAGGCATGGACGAAAATGGAAACGACGGGCGCAGCTTTGCTTTGCTCTGGCCGCTGGCCACTGCCGCGTCTTCTTTTGCAATCACATCGGTCGATTTCGCAACCTTGAACGCCAACACAGCAACAGCGCACCCTATGTGTCGGTTGCCAGAGAGAGCCGTATTGACGATCGAGGAGTGTGTGAAAGCACTATTAAATAAGGAAGAGGAGCTTGGCAAGGCATCGCCGCGGCTTCGTGATTTCGTAAAGCTCTGGTCACTCTCGTGCCAGATCTCTCGTTGCTCCTTGGTTGAAGAACCCTCTTCGACAACGGCATGTAGTATTCATCAGCAAGCAGAGGTCGCACGCGGCCGTGTTGAAGGCGCAAGAACTCTCCCGCGTTCAAGCCAGAAGACCCGCTTGAAGATTGAAGGCACGCGGCTGCAAATCCTCAACAAGCAGTTCTTCTCGCCGTCGTCAGGAAGACGCGAGTGTACGCGTTAGTGAGGTTGAAGTTGCTTCCGCCGTCGTGCCATCAGGACCTGTCCGGTCCTCAGCCAATGTGCGCTCAAAGAGGTTCGTTATCAGATTAATCGGCCGCTGACAAACTTCAACTCGGTATGAGAAAAATGCATGAGCGCAGAACACATCCAAAGGTATTAGAGCTGGTAAATGATAGCATAGTAAAGGCTATCTTAGCAGTCTTGCTGCCAGAAAACGTGCAAGTGAGGTAGCCACGTATAAGGTATTCGCTGTTTCTTATACAAGGGACATAACGATGACACATGTTGACCAGTGAGCTCCACGATGTGACGGCGCAACTTGATTCATTTCCTGGGCAACAATCCAGTGCTGATCTGAAGGCGCGACTTGAAAAGAGCTCGCCAATGGAACCCGTCCGATTACCTGGTCCGTGCTCCGAGCAACGGATTCGTGGTTGGGTTGGGTCGCTTGCCGTCTATCCATCCGACCAGAGCCTGCGAACCGTACACTACTGCTGCACAAGCTCTCGCCTAAATCACACTCGCAGTGCCACTCCTGAGGTGATTCGAGCCTTACTCGCGCTATCCTTTCGCCCAGGCACCGTGGCTTCCCCCAAGAGCCTACCCACGCTTGACTGGGGTTGTGCCTGCCGTCGTTGCACTGAGGACAGGTCAGCTTTCATCTGAGTGGCCTCAGGCAACCACGGGCCAGTGCATGGGCGCATTCTAACAGGCTTTACAGCGAGCACACCATGCTCTTGCAGAGCGGACACTTCGGTAAGCGATTCATTATTAGCTTACGACGCGACAATGGGGAGGAGGGGGGGAGGGGGAGGCACAAAGCGAAACCAGGTCGCACCATCTGGTGGCTCGCTTCAGTAATTTTTGAGGTACGAGACTCACTTCAATCAGCAATATAACCTGTATAAATATATGAATTTGTGAAAATACATTAAGTGATCAAGAGGATCAAACATTAGTTGTGGTATTGAGATTTATAATAAATAATAAATCGATGAAAATGAATGAGCATTCAGTACGCCGTTTCGCCGTTTTTGGTCCGAGGGATTGGCCACTAAATGTGCAGACAAGTTCAGTGTCTCGTCTCTTGTCTCGTTTCAGTCAAACCATCTATAACACATATGTTTCATACTACGTTATACATTCTATTTAAACAGGTTATTTAATCGTTATGTTATCAATTAAGGTTCATTAAAAGGGTAGATGAAGTAAAAAGTATTTTAAGACGTTGTTGTTCGTCTTCTACTGTACCTTCATCCGGATACAGTACACGCTCACGCTAAACAAAACAATCGCATGCAACAGTCACAAGTTCAAGAGCTTTCCGATGCGGGCTCCCATAAAGCTCCCTGGGCAAGGGCCTCTCTCTACCAGCAAGTAGCACTGTACCGTGTGCAGAACCCACTCTCCTGTCTGCCTGCCCCGCTTAGGGTCTGGCGCACATGACACCCGCTGTAGCTGCGGCACACGAGCAAAGCTCACTTGCGGGCCATCGCCATTCTCTCTTTCATTCTCCAATTCGCTTGAGCATTGGCAAGTAGACCCCCGGCAGCTTCCCCCCAATCAACAGCAGCTACTTCAGATACGATGCTCCGCAAGTGGATGGCCGCCGTGTGCTGCTGCGCCGCGCTCGCATGCCGCAGCGTAGCCGGCGACGCGTGGGACGCCAAGGCCGACGAGATCGTCAACAAGTTCACGGTGAGCGACATCCTGGGCCAGATGACGCAGATCAACATCGACAACATTCTCAAGAGCGATAACACGCTGGACGAGGACAAGGTGCGCGCCTACGCCAAGCTCAACGTCGGCTCGTACCTCAACAGCCCGTTCGCGGGCGGCGCCAAGGACGGCAAGTACGGCTGGACCGCGCCCGAGTGGCGCAAGATCATCACTCGCATCCAGGAGGTCTCAATGGCCGAGAACGGCGGCCACCCGATCGTCTTTGGCATCGACTCGGTGCACGGCGCCGTGTACGTTTCCAAGGCGGTGCTCTTCGGCCAGCAGCTCAACGGCGCCGCGTCTTTCAACCCGGACTTGGTCTACGAGATGGGCCGCGTGACCGGCCGCGACACGGAGGCCGCGGGCATCCCATGGGTCTTCGGGCCGATCCTCGAGGTCTCACAGAACCCGCTCTGGGCGCGCACGTTTGAGACGTTTGGTGAGGACCCGTACCTAGTGTCTGTCATGGCGGACTCGGTCATCCGCGGCCTGCAGAGCAACAATGCCACGGCGGCATGCATGAAGCACTTCGTGGGCTACTCGAAGACGCCCACGGGCCATGACCGCGACGGTGTGACCATGTCAGACTTTGACTTGCTCAACTACTTTGTGCCTCCGTTCATCGCAGCCGTGAACGCCGGTGTGATGTCGTCCATGGAGAACTACATCTCGATCAACGGTGTGCCCGTGGTGGCGTCGCCCAAGATCCTGCGCGACCTCATCCGCTCCGATATGGGTTTCGATGGTGTCGTCGTGACCGACTGGGCTGAAATCAACAACCTCCAGGACTGGCACCGTGTGGCGCGCAGTAAGCCCGAGGCCGTGCGTATGGCGCTCACGCAGACGTCGCTCGACATGAGCATGGTGCCGTACGAGACGACGTTCATCGATTACGCCAAGACCATGCTACAGAGCAACCCGGAGTACTTCGACCGCCTCAAGGCCTCAGCACGCCGCATCGTCAAGATGAAGCTTAAGCTCGGGCTCTACGATACGCCTGTGCCCGGCGCCGACAACCTCAGCCAGGTGGGCAGCGACAAGGACAAGGCCGCGGCGCTTGAGCTCGCGCGCGAGTCCATCGTGCTGCTCAAGAATCAGGACAATGTGCTTCCTTTGCCCACGACGGCCAAGGTCTTCCTCACAGGCCACTCGGCTAACAACGTGGGGTACCTCTGCGGCGGCTGGACGGTCAGCTGGCAAGGGTACTCGGGCAACGAGATGTTCCCGAACGGCATCTCGGTCAAGCAGGGTTTCGAGAACATCACTGGCAATAGCTCGGTGTCTTACTTCAACGGCCTGAGCGCCGACGGCTCGTACTCTGCTAGTGACCTGGCCACGGCCAAGGGCCTCGCGGCCAGTGCCGAGTACACGGTCGTGGTCATCGGTGAGGGCTCGTACGCCGAGAAGCCGGGTGACATTGACGACCTGGCGCTGCCCGCTGGTCAGATCACGTACGTGCGTGAGCTCGCGGCCACGGGCACCAAGGTGATTTTGGTGCTGGTTGGCGGGCGCCCGCGTCTGCTCAGTGGCCTGCCCAGCAATGTACACGCCGTGATCGACGCATTGCTGCCGTGTGAGCTCGGTGGCCAGGCGCTGGCCGAGATCATCTACGGCAAGGTAAACCCGAGTGGCCGCCTGCCGATCACGTACCCCAAGGACGCGGCCAACATCATGATCCCGTACAACCACCGTGTGAGCACGCAGTGTGCGAACGGCTACTGCCAGATGCAATGGAACTTTGGCACGGGCCTGAGCTACACGACGTTCAAGTACGAGGCCATGAGCATGAGCAAGACGACGGTCTCGGGCACCAGCGACTCGATCACGGTCTCGGTCAAGGTAACCAACACGGGCAAGATGGCCGGCAAGGAGACCGTGATGCTCTTCGTGACGCAGCCGTACCGCTCGATCTCGGTGCCCGAGGTAAAGATGCTCAAGAAGTTCAAGAAGGTGTCTCTCGAGCCGGGTGTGTCGACCACGGTCCAGTTCACGCTCACGGCCGCCGACTGGAGCGTCTTTGACCCGCAGATCGGCTCGGGCTTCAGCCAGGTGGCCGAGGACGGCGACTTCTATGTGGCGATCAAGCCCGAGACGGACTGTGACGTCTACGGCTCGCCCAAGGGCCTCGACAGCCTCTGCGGCAAGTTCACACTCAAGACGGGTGTCACGCCCTTCGCGCTCGACGAGTCCAAGACCGACCTGTAAGCACACCCACACCCACACATGTTGTAGGCATACGTAGCTGCATCATTGTAGCGCATCATCAAACACCACATAAATGCCAACTGCACACACGCATCCTTTTGATTTTGGCCTCGGACACCGTCTCACCTTTGAATAATGGCTCCATCGGAGTCCTCTTCGATGGACCTCAGCGAACTACTGCACCACATTATGGGCCATGGACGCGCTTGCTTGAGCATCAAGCACACAAATGTAGCCATGTCAAGCTAGGCTGTTCGTTTCGATGTGGTCCACTCTATGTTGATCGTTTGATCACACCGGTTAAAAAACCGGTATTTTAGATACCAGTATGATACCGATATTTGAGAAGGCAAGATTTCTTCTTCTTTTTCTTCTTCTCGCTTCAAACAGACAGAAAGCAGCCGACGAGCCACCTTGCCACGCGACCGCAGTCTCCACGTCTCTCTGTGCATCCAGAGACCATCGCCAGCAGCTTCCCTCCTAACTCGTCGAGATGGCGCACCGCAAGAAAGTGCTCTTGAAGCTCATCATCCTGGGTGACAGCGGGTACGTTCGACCTGCACTTGCTATCGCGAAGGGATCCAGCATGGGGGGAGAGGGAAGACGAGTGCGTGCTGCCATGGAATGCGACTGCTCATGTGTCTATCGTGTGTGCTGTATATGTGTATGTGTGTGTATGTGACAGTGTCGGCAAGACGTCGCTGATGAACCAGTACGTGAACCAGAAGTTCACGAACCAGTACAAGGCCACGATCGGCGCGGACTTCCTCACCAAGGAGATCATGATCGACGACAAGCTCGTCACCATGCAGGTGCGCCTTTTGTTTTCTCTTTCTCTCATATGGCACGCGCGTATACTGTGCGCTGGAACTCACCTCTGTGTTAATATGCGGCAGATCTGGGACACGGCCGGCCAGGAGCGCTTCCAGAGCCTCGGCGTGGCCTTCTACCGCGGCGCGGACGCCTGCGTGCTCGTGTACGATATCACAAACCCAAAGGTGCGCGTCATAAGCAGCGACTGTGCGCATTATACTATAGTAGACGACTTGATGTATGCTAACATACGTACCATGTAGTCCTTTGAAAAGCTGGACAGCTGGCGCGACGAGTTCCTGGCGCAGGCGGGGCCGCGCGACCCGGACGCGTTCCCGTTCATCGTGCTTGGCAACAAGGTGGACAAGGAGTCGGAGCGCCGCGTGCAAAAACAAAAAGCGCAACAGTGGTGTCAGGCCAAGAACTCGCAGCAGCCTATGGAGCACTTTGAGACGAGCGCCAAGGAGGCCACGAGCGTCGAAGACGCCTTCCAGACCATCGCGCGCACGGCGCTGCAGAAAGGCCAGGAGGACGACATCTACGTGCCCGAGACGATCGACCTGAGCGGCACCACAGCCAAGAAAGAGAGCTCGAGTTGCTGCTAACCAGTCGGTCAGTTGCGCGAGTGGTTTTTGAAACAAGAGGGTGGGGGACAAGCGGCAAGTACAGCAAACAAGTGTACAAGAAGCAAGCACAAGTTCAAGAAACAAACAAGTCGATGTGGGTGGAAGATGGATCGGTGCATGATAGCGTAGCAGCAAACGGTATGAGCTCTACGCACTAGGTAAGTACAACAAAACAAAGAAACAATCTTAAACAGACAAGCAAGCGCACTTGGTTGTGCTGTGTGCCTTGTGTTGTTTTTGTTTGCTATCCTAGGTAGCAAGCGTCTGGCTTAGGCTCTTTTTCTTCTTGGGCCAGGCCGGCATCAACAGCGACGCGCGCCTCTGCATCTCCTTGGCTCGCTCCGGTACGTGGATCGCCCCCACCACCGCCGTCGTTTTCTCCTTTAAGGCACTACCACCAGTTGTCGTCGTGAGGCCACTGCGCATGCTCTGGTTCATCTTAAACGAGGCCGCCGAGGACGCAAAGAGCCTCGCGGCCGTGCTTTGCTTGTCCTTCTCGGCCGCGAAAAGCAGATGCCGCTTGGTTTCGATGCGCTGCCGCAGCGTGCGCTTGCGCCAGTAGCAGAATAACTTGATCTGCGCCGCGAACTCAGTCGCCTCGTCCACGTCGTGGTGGGGCACATCCTGTGGGGCGCCATACCTGTAGCGACCCCACTCCTTCGGGTCCACGGGCTCACCCTCGTCCGTCGCGATCATGTACTTGCGCAGCTGCACCTTGCTGGCCTCGCGGATCTGCAGTTCACGCTCGAGGAACTGGTTCTCGCGGCTCACGACCGAAGCGTCCCTCTCACGCGGACGATTGAGGAAGTCAACGAACGCTAAGGTTTCGTTGTGCAGAGCTCAACAAAGTCAGCTGGATTCAGTGAGCTCCAACATTGTCGAGGGCTTTCATGAAGACGTACCTTGCTGGTGGTTGATGGACGGAGGACCTCGACGCGTGGGCGACGGCGCCTCTCCATTATCACCGCCACCACCAGATGAGGCATTATCTGCCTGGGTTGCTGCCGCCTGGTTCTTCTTTCTAATGTACTCCTGGAGTTCGCGCTGCTGCTGGGTCTCTGCGCGGTCGCCGTGGCAGTCGACGCAGAGAAAATCGAGCTCCGGATCGCCGAAGTCGCCGCAGCCCGAACGACACAGGATCCGTGGAGGGAGGCTCATGGTTCAGCGTCGCTGAGGCGCTTGGTTGGCTAATGGGTTAGTGAAGTAATGCGGAGCTTGCGAGTCCTGTTCTTAGATGGACCTGACGCCGTTTCTTGTGTGTCCAGCCTGATATAATAAGCCACACACGTTACGAACTTCGAAGTATCGCGTTGACTTGGGTGGACTGAGTGGGTGTCCGCTCGCTTGTATCAGGAATCGTCAAAGGACATCCACCAGAGTAGACTGATGGTAGATTGATTGACGATAATGTCGAGAGAGAATGGCCATCTTGGCTAGCTCTAGGACAGACTTGCATGTAGCTGCAGGAGACAGGTGCGCTGCGTTGGCTCGGGTAGTTTGTGAAAATCCAACCATTTGTCGGCATTCGCGCGCATAATTCAGCAGTAGAACGCCAAGAGAGAGCAGCCACCACCACCACCGATCGGTCGCTGCGTGTTACACTTCTCGCCTCATTGCTTCTCGAACGAATCTCATTCTCACATTCGCACAGGAATACCCACCACATTTCTTGATTGTGGCTGGTGCTTTACTGTTTGTTTGTAGTGATTGGTGATGACTGATTGACTGATTGACTGACTGACTGGTGATGGCCTAGCTCTCCTGGAAGTAGAACGGGTGGAACGTCACGAGGCCGTTGCTCCAGCCGACACTCAGCAGCGCGCCCTGCTCGAAGCTGGACGCGAACGCGAGCTTCCGCGGCAGGCCGGCGTTCGGAGGGCCACGCAAGAGACCACTAAACACACAATAATAGACCAAGTACAGCATTGTTAAACACCAGCAACAAGCACATAAAGACGCTTACCGAGAAAGAACTCACCTGCGTGTGAAGATGAGGAAGGGCTCCCAGGCGACGCTGAAGATAACCACGAGCGGACCAGTGAGGTCGCCGCTGCTGCTACTGGCAGACGGCGTGCTACTGCGGTACGTGATCGCGACGCGCGTGCCCGTAGGATCCCACACGATGCTTTCGATCTTCCCGCCCACGAGTCTACAAAGATAAAGACGGCGGCTCATTGGTCAAATGGCAGTGTTAAATGTATAGGCACTGTGAGTCTGTGCGCAAGAACGTACTCGGAGACGCGCTGGTCGAAGGAGAAGACCTGCTTCTCAGAGAACTCGATCGCCGGTGAATTGATTTGTGCATCTGCAGCCACGAGAAACCAACGAGTTAGCATAAAGTACCAGCACACTTCACAATGCTTACCTTGGATAGAAGGTCTTTGCCGGTGTGTACCTATGGACGGAGGGCTGCCGGAGAACACGTACGGGTAGAGCGTGTTCTTGTTGCGCAGCGCCACGAGCAAGCAGTGCCCGTCGCGCGACCACCCGCAGCTCTAAAAAAAAGCAAAGTTGAAGGTTGAACACGTTGTCAACAACAGAAGAAACAATGTTGTCAATCCAGCCACCACAGGAGTAGCTCGACGTACTCTAGTAGCGACATCCCAGATCTCACTCTTCCACGTGAGCGTCTCCCACATGAGCGACACCCCGCGTCTGCCCACAAACATCAAAATCACAAGTGGGTCACTTGGTTAGCTAGAGATTGAGATTGATAGGTTCATAGCCAAAACGTACTCTGTGGTGACGAAGAGGTACTCGCCCGTGGGCGACCAGTGTAGTGAAGTGATCTTGTGCGGACTCTGCAGCTCCGTGCGCCGGTTGAAGATCGTGTCGATCACGTAAATTACGTCCGAGTTCTTGGCAAACGCCGCCAGCAGACTGTAGACAGTCCAGTTCAGAAGAGCATAGCCATCGTGTTAGTATAGGCAATACCTCCAGGTAAGCATGCAAACCAGTCAAGGTTCACTCCCAGACGGCACTCACCTTCCGTCAGCATTCCAGCTCACTTGGTGAAAACTCTTGCGCGTCGGGTGCGTGAGAATGTCCAGCAGAATAGGCGCCTCCTGCGCATTCGTGTGCTGTAGCTTCCACAGGAAGACGCCACCACTGTGTACACCATACCATATACAATCAATGAAATAGGTCAAAATCCTTATGTTAGCATCGGAGTTGATCCGATAGCATGGATGAATGATGAAGAACTAACGCACCGACACGCGACGGCGATAACGCCGCCCGAGAACCTCGCCCACTCGATGCTCGTAATGTCCATCTGACTGGCGTGCTCCAGCACGCGCGCGTCCCACGTGGCGCTCGCAAGATCGTAGAACGCGACGACGCCGTCGCGCTGCGCTACGGCTAGCAGCGAGAGCGTCGGGTGCCAGCTCAACGTCGCGATGCTCTCGCTACTCTTCTTGAGCGCAAACCGGCTGCCAATCGTACCTCCAATCACACTGCTGCTACTGTTGTTGTTTATGTGCTTGCGTTGGTCGTAGCGGTCGTGCTCCTCGTCCTCACCAGCCACGTTGTCATTGATCTCGTAGTCGTCATCATCAGCTGGCGCACCCGTGAGCACGGACGTCACGACGGCCTTGGCGCTCTGCAGCACACTCTGGATCACTTTCTGCTCGTCATCGAACAGGAACGTGTGTAACACGCCGGCAGCCTGTTTGGTGAGCTTGACCACCCCAGCGTCGTTGCGGCCGGCGAGGTCGTCGCCCAAATCGCTCGTGAGTGACTCCTCCTGGCCGAACGGACGACGCTTCTTGGTGCAAACCACGCGCGCCGGCGGGAAGACCGCACCGCCACGACGCACGAACTCGTCTCCTACGTGCGCTTCGTCGCGTGGAGACACGCTCAGCAGCTCGCCATCCATCTCGCCGAGCGTCACGGCGTCCGCGTTCGGCACCGCCCACGTCATCTCTCTCGTTTGTCTGGTTTGCGCTTGTTGTCCGTCTGGTCAATTGGGTGATGGTTGCTTTGGCTGCCATGAAAACACATTTGACTCATTTGAGTGACGCATACAAAAATGAAGCTCGAGAGCCCAGTCAGGTCACTATCAAGAGGTATTTGCTGCTTTTGGGTTGGCAGCAAATCAAAGATGTTGCTGCCGCTTAACATCCATGGCGGCGATGGCTCCAGTGGCTGCTTCACGTCCAAGGCGCTTGTCGCGCCAGCCACCGCAAAGGCACTAGGCGCCACCTGGAGCAGCTACGTGCGCCTGCAGCGCCGCAACCTGCCGTCTGTGGTTTTTCGTCTCGAGATCAGCACTGATGTCGCCGCAGGAGCCGTGCGCATCGACCACTGGCCAACAGCGTCTTTTGTTGATGTGCACAATGCTGATGCGCTGGTGGCGACTGGCGTACAGGCAGAAGCACATTGCATCCATCCATCGCTCGTTCGCGTGGTGCAGTATATGGAGCTAGTGCCCGCGGCGCCGGACCAGCCAAAGCTCGCGCTGGCGTTTGTCAAGCGCTTGCTGCGGCAGCGCATCGTCATGGACCCAGAAGGTGTCGTCGCGCTCCAGTACGACGGGATCGACTACGGCCGCTGGAACTTCAAGGCGTACTATAGAGGAAGAGCACCAGCAGAAAACCACCAGCAGCAGGGTGGCAATACGCAGGAGTCCAATGTGGGCATCGTGAACGAACACACGCTCGTGCTGCTCTTCCCGTTTGCATCGAGCCAATCAGCCACTAACGAGTCCCAACAGCCACGCAACGATCACAGGCTTCAACCCATTGGAGCGCATGGCGAGAGCTTCCGCGAACTCGTGGCGATGGCAGTACAGCCGTCTTCCCAGTCAGCCACTGGACGTCGAGAAGCAGGTGAAGAAGGGTCTTTGCTCTGCATAAACCATATCACCTTTGAGAACCAGAGTACCTCATTGCACCTCCTGTCTATCAACTCTGTATGTAGTATCCCACTCGCGCTCGCTGTTGCTGCACGGCCCCAGCGGCGCCGGCAAGACGACGCTCGTGCAGCTCGTGGCCCAGCACTTCGGTGCGAATCTGCTGACGGTCGACTGCTCTTTGCTGCTTGCTACACGCCACAGCGTCCAGCTCACGGAACTCTTCACGGCCGCCATGCGCATCCAACCGGCGGTTCTGCTGATCGAAGACCTCGAGCTCTTGTTTCCAAAAGTGCTCGACGAGACCAAGTACAAGCTCGTGGGCAGACTCGTCGGCTGCATCGACGCCATCAGTTACGACGATTGTGATTGGAACCTTGTGGGTGAGTTGTGCCCAACTCGTTCTAACAAAGCTCTGTGTACCTTGCTGTGACTTTGGTTCTTGCGATATCCAGACAACCTGGAGTCCGCGAGCGTGGCGGTTGTGGGCACCGTCACGTCGCTTGGGGCGCTGCACGGCAAAGTGCGCCAGCTCTTCACCGAGGAAGTGCCGCTCGAGGTATACACCCACCATCTCTTGTATGTGTATACCTCATTGACAACTTGCTTAGGCTCTGTGCTAACAACCACCACACTGTCTTATAGATGCCTGCGAAGCAGTGGACAGCCGACCTCCTGCGCTCTCTGCTACCACCAGATCTCATTGACGACACGTCACCACAGTGCCATGAGCTGCTCATGTCCATCGCCGTGCGCTACGGCCAGCGGCCCAGCAATATCACGTCCATCGCACGCCAGGTCCGCATGAAACACAACCAACAACAAAGTCAGACATTCAGTTTAGAGGCCGAGATCGAGTTCTTTGCACGTGAGATCTCGAGCAACAGCGGTGGCTCTTCATCTGCCTCATTAACGTCCTCGGTGCCAGACGTGTCCTGGTCCGACATCGGTGGCCTCGAGAGCGTGAAGCAGAGCCTGCTGGAGATGGTCGTGTGGCCGCTCGAGCGCCCACACGTGTTCCTGCGTATGGGCATCTCGCCGCCGCTGGGCATGATCCTCCATGGCCCGCCGGGGACGGGCAAGACGATGCTCGCCAAGGCCGCCGCAAGCGCCAGTGGCTGCAATTTTCTCAATCTGTCGGCCAGTGACCTCATGAAGGCCGAATTTGGCGAGAGCGAGAAGGCGATCACACGCGCATTTGACTCGGCGAGGACACTGAGTCCGTGCATGGTCTTCATCGACGAGTTCCAGTCGCTCTTTGGAAATCGGTCCACCGCTGGCGTGGTACGTATCTTAATGGACTTGGCCTAAGCGAATGATTAAGTGGCTGATCTTGTACTGTGTTTCGTGTGAACAGACGACGTCGCGCATGATCTCCCAGCTGCTCATGGAGATGGACAGTTTGAAGGCCGTGGCCGCAGATCGCAATGCGCATGCTGGAAAAAGTGGTGATACTGCGAACGCCGCGTCGATCGCGAGCCGCGTGTTCGTGCTGGCGGCGACGAACGCGCTCTCGGCCATCGACCCGGCTTTCTTGCAGCCAGGTACGACCAGCGATTGGCTCACGTTCATTTCCAACCAATCATTTGTGATATCGCCATATTGTGATTGACTGAATAAATGTTGTTGCTATGTGTCCAGGTCGCTTCGAGAACGTCCTGTATGTGGGCTTGCCGAATGCCAACGAGCGGCGCGCGATCCTCGAGATCCAGCGGAACAAGATGCCCTGGAGCTTGGATGTGGACCTTGAGAAGCTAGTGGATGCGACAGAAAATGCAAACGCGGCGTCGCTCGTCGCGCTCTGTCGGGCAGCGGCGATCCACGCCATGCAGCGCATCCCGGCAGGGGAGCCTATCGCGAACCAGGTACGAACTGAAAGAGCAAAGCCGATTTCCACCATTTCCAACAGCGTCGTGATCTCATGCTCTCTCTCTCTCTCTCTCTTCGATGATGTTGTTGTCTTGATACTTGGTTACTGTAGTGCCTCGAGATGGTGGACTTTGTCGCTGCGCTGGAGACTGGGAGCTTTGACTTTGGAGCTGAAGAGGGGGACGATCATGAGACGGAGGAAGCATTGAGATAGCTCCACAGCAAGTGATAGAGGCAACTTGGTGATAACACTATATATGTGTGTGTGTGTTTGCCTTGTTTTGTCGAGTTTTGATTGTGTTTCTTTCTGTATGACAAGCGAGATGAGTAGTAAGTGGCGATGTCTGTCTACGAGTGAGGGGTTTAGGCTTGAAAGGTGGCGTAATCCTGGAGCGACTGTTTGACCTCTGGAGGGAATGTGAAGGTCGAGAGCTCGCTGTAGAACGCGTCCGTGATGCGGTAGATGCCTTTGTCGATGCCTAAGCATTCAGATTGATGAGAGATGGTCACAAGAGATTTGTTACTACCAACATAGGATGGAGCTCAAACAACACACAACACGCTTCGTACCACAAGCCAAAGCGTCGGCCTCCTTCACGTAAACGTCAGTTGCTGTGCCGCTCTTCAGGCACGTCTCCAAGTAGCTGTCCAGCGCCTTGCGGCACTCCACCAGCGACGACAGCACCGCTGGCACCGCATGCTGGTCACATCAGCATATCACACAACCATAGCAAGATAAGACTTAGACTAGGTATAACTACAAAAGCAGTAACAACAGCAACGTACCTGAACGATCCCCTGGGCGTCCTCGGCACGCGACGTGCTCACCAGGTGACAGAGCAACTCCTGGGCCTTAAACACGACCTTGGAGCGCAGAAACACGCGGCGCCGGGCCTCCTCTATTAAGAACCGGCGCACAGCGAACTGCGCACGCGACTCCAGGTAGTACTGAATCTTGCTCTTGAACCCGGATGGCGAGAGACGCAGGTTGGCCAGATGCGGGAACGCGTCAAGAAGCAGCAGCGGGTTGGCGTTCGCACGCGAGAGTACGAACGCCAGCACGTTCACAAACGACTTGTCGAGCGACACCGCGAGCTTCTCGTCCTGACTGGTCTGGTTTTTGCGCTCGGGCACAGCGTTGAGCAGCTGCAGCGAGAGCGTGAAGGCGTCGAGGCATCCTGTCGTGCTCTGGAACAAGGCGCGCCAGCGGGGCTCCGACGCGAACACCACCTTGCGCGCCTCGCGGTTGAACTTGGTCACGAGTAGCAGGTTCTCGTACTTGAAGAGCGTGTCCAGGGCCTCGACGTTCTCGAACGCGAAGCTCGACGCGTCGTCTACTTTGCGCGACGAGATCTTGCTCAGCGCCCTGTCCACGCGCTTGCGAAGGGCGACGACGTACTGTTCGTTCAGTAGCGTACCGCTCTGCGAGCTCACACCAAGATCTTCGGTAGTAAAGAGATCTTCGACCGAGAAGCTCTCATTGAACTTGGAGCGCTTGCCGATGAAATCCCAGAGCGCGCCGTCCGCAGAGGCGCTCTCGAGCGCCTTGTGGTTCGCGCGGAAGAGCAGGATGCGGAACATCGAGGCTGTTGTGAGCCACACAAAGTTCTCTACGACGCTGCTCGTAACCTGGAAGTACGCTCGCGCGAACCGGAGAGAGAAGAGCGACTCGTCCGCCTGCGTGAGCATGAGCAGCGCGCGCGTAACGCTCCAGACGATCACACCACGACGCACGGCGCGCACAAAGTCCCGCTGCAGTCCATTCTGCAGCGCTGCACGCGGGTCCAGCACGAACGGGTCTTCGCCAATGCTCTGCTCGAACGCGAGGAATGAGACGAACGACACGATGCCGCCGAAGAAGGCGAACGCTGAGAAGTGCACGCCGACGCCACTAGCACTCTCATCAGCAGTTGTGATCGCGTACAGGCACATCTTCCAGAGCCACGAGTGGAAGACGCAGAGTATGAGCAGCACAAGTAGCTGCGGCTCCTGGTACACGCGTGCGATGGCGTCGAACGCCACGCAGAGCACCGTCTGCACGAAGCCGTAGATGCTGGCGCGGTCCGGGAGGAACGGACGCGGCGCCGGCAGCATCACGTAGCGCACGAGGATCTGCGCCAGTGACGCCGCGAGAAGCACGAGCACGAGCAGTACGAAGGAGACGACGCCCGGGAACGTGTAACTGGAGCCGATCATTGGCAGGAAGCAGAGCACCGCGACGGGCACGACGATGCCGAGCGCGGCCACAAGCACGACGCCGCGCAGCGTCTGCTGCAGCCGCTGCTGCAGGTGTGGATACGGGAGCGCGTTGAGTGCCTCCCGCGAAAGCATCTGCGAGTTCTGTTGCTGCGCCACCTGCGCGAGCGCGTTCAGCACCTCAAGCGCGTGCACGAGCCCCATGGCTGCGGGTCGATCGCTTCTTGATGCTACTGCTTGCTTGCTGGCGTTGTGTTGAGCAAGTTTGCTCTTTTGTATTTAGTGGGTCGGGAGCCAAAAGCGCCAAAACTTGGATGAAATCCTTTTATAACTGCTATTTTCTGATATCAAGGATACGATATCTCTATGGAGGATTACTTGTAGTCGCTTTATATGCTAATGTACAAAGTATTACAAATATATTGTACTGTATCTATATTGTAAAGATACATGACCTCTTATTAAAATAATAATTGTCTGCACTCAAATAGTGCCGTTTCTAGAACAGTGACATACAGCTGATAGTGACCTCGAATGGCTGGATTGAATGCTTGCATCCGGAATTGCTCTACTTGAGCTCTTCCAAGAAGATGGTGGCAAGCGGTGCGAGCGACGACGCCGCTGTGCACAACGGCGCCGAATCAGCAGCGCCAACCACTACATTAGCACAAGACGTAGCACCCACCGCTGCAGCTGTGAGCGTGAGCGTGGCTGCCACCGCGTGGACGGACTCGAGCACGCGCGAGCGCATCGCCGGCAGCCCGCTCGTGCCGGATTGCGTGCAGTGGGCGGACGACGGCCGCGTGGCCGTGGTCTCGGACGCGAGCGTCATGATCTCCACGTTCATGAGCCGCGAACTCGAGATGTTCATGCAGCAGAGCCCCGCGGTCTCCAAGAGCTTTATCTTTTTGCCTGAGAACACTGAGCACGAGCGCGTGCCCATCGACATCCCCGAGTTCGACGAGGTGCGTTTGTTTGTTCGAATCTATACTGTTGCATTTTATGGTGCATGTCTAACTTGCGATGATGCTGATGTGTCTTCCATATGCTACTGTAGCCGATGGACAGCGCCATGTCCTCGGGTGGCATGACGTATTTCCTGCTGCACGAAGCCGACCGCCACCAGTATAACCCGAAGGAGCTCTCGCTCTCAAAAAACGAAGGCCGCGCGTTCTTGTCTGCGACCTGGGGTCCCCGCGGCTCGGGTCCGAACTCATCCTGCGCGTTGCTGACGCTCATGTCGTCGTCGCGCATCGCGCTGCACTTCTCCTCGAGCTTCCACCTGAGCTGGCAGGAGGTTGCCGTGTTCTCCGAGACGCTCTTCGCGTTCTTCGAGAAGGCCAAGTTCAAGATGCGCAGTGGTGCAAAGGAGAGTGCGGCCAATGGCACTACGAACAAGATATCGGCAGCTACATCCACAGAGCCAACATCTGGTCGAGCAACCAAGAAGCGACGGCGGGTGAGCATGGGAGTCGCCACAAACACAACCACCGGTGGCTCTCTATTGGAGTCAGCAGCATTAACAAAGAAGAGCTCAGTGGCAGAGTACGCGCACAAGTGCGGTCTCTTAGCAACGATGTCGGTTGCCTGGTCGCCTTTTGTGCTGAGCTCCGAACACTTGACGACGTCGCTAATCGCGTTCTCCGGTCGGAAAGTGTCGACGGTGTGGGGGTACGCGTTCCCAAGTTTCGCATCATCAGAGGACGCTGCGAGTGGGAACTTCAGTGGTGGTGGCAGCTGTGGGTCGTCGTCGTTCTTGTCACCGGCGCCCGTGGCCTGGATTGACACGGAGAAGCACGGATGGGTGGTCACGAGCACGTGGCAACAGATGCACTACGAGCGAGCGGTACCCACCGAGTCGCTCACACTGGCCATGGGCACGGCCTCAGGCAACGTGCTGTTAGCAAATGTACCAGTTGTCTTTGAGTCTTCGAGCGACAGCTTTCCACTAGAGGTACCAGTGGATCGCGTGATCTTGGCGCCGCACTGCCAGCCCGTGTTCAACATCTGCCTGGGCTCGCGCGACACCTACGGGGACAGCCTCAAGAACCACCTTATCGTGGCCTCAGGGTCGACGATCTCGGTCTGGAACGTGAACCGGAAGCGCCCGACGCCCGTGAGCTGGAAGGCCCATGACGGGAACATTACGGGCCTGAGCACCAACTATTTTGGCGATGTGATCTTCTCTTGCGGTGTGGACGGGACGATCAAGGTCTGGGACAAGGAGAGCGCCACCGAGATTCCATTCAAGACGAGCGCACATTCATCAGCAAGCAGCAATAGCAGCGGTAGCGCCAGTGAAACCAAGTACCCTCTGTTCGGGCTCGCTGTGTCCCCCAGCTCAGCCCAGGTCGTGTGTGTACACATCATCCCGCCGGCCGCGCGTCCGAACCGCAAGTCCCAAGCCGACGTGTCCTATAGTCGCGTCTCGAGTGCCCTCGAGTATCTTCCATCGCCCTCAGCCAAGAGCCCGGAGAGCTTCGTGACCTCCATGTGCCGCGTGCTTGAAGAGAGCAAGAACGTGAGTACGTTCACGGACGTGCTCTGGTTCTGCCACGAGGACAATGCGGCGATTACGTCGCTGCATGGCTCGTCGGACATGACAATCCCGAACTTGCTCAACAAGCTAAAGGGCGTGAGCGGTGCGAATGCAGCGACCGACAAGATCTCGAGACAGCCGCTGTACCTGAACTTGTGCGAGTCCCTAGAGCAAAAGTACCTCAAGACTATGGCAGAGAATCAGGCAGTGGCGCTGGGAGATAGGCGGATGGCCACGAGTGTGCTGGCCAAGCAAAGCCGAGGCTTCACGCCGATCCTGTACTTGCAGGCGTCTTACTTGCTACGCAGCAGCATCCCGCCGGCGGAGAACCACGTTGTGATCCGCGACGCGGCGCTCACGCTGCTGCGCCGCGCGCTTTACGGGTACTGGGCTGAGCGCTCGCTGACGGAGCTCGTGTCTACGCACAGCCAGGTGGACAACTTCGCGGGCATCTCACGCTCGGAGAAGCTCAGCGCGTTGCTCATGGCGGACTTTCTCAGCATCCAGGAGCCGCTGAGTGAAACTCGTGAGCGGCTCGTGACCACCGTGTATACGCGCTTGGGTTCGGAAGAAGGCGACCATGTTGGGGACTGGCTGGCGTATCTACAGTCCAAGGCCACGACATCTGATGCTGACATTGAGGTAACAAAGTCACCACCGACCCCACCGTCACGCCAGACGTGCTTCATCTGCGAACAGCCGGTCCCGTTCGCCGAGTTCGAGCTCTTTTGCGCCTCGGGCCATGTGCAGGAGCGCTGCTTCCTGTCGTTTCAGGTCATTTCGTCGATGGACTCGTGGAAGTGCATGGGCTGTGGCACATTGGCGTGCGAGCTGCCCGAGGACAACATGCCGTTCTATCTCTTGGAAAGCGAGCGAAACATTCAGACCAGTAACGGTGCTGGTAAAGCGACGAGGATCTCGTGCAGGCTCTGCGGCAACTTTTGCAGCTTCTTCAAGTATTAAGGGAGTTAGACAAAGGACATGGCAAGTCATGAAAATAAATGCTGACTCACAATGGTTGGGTGGGAGGTGGACGCTCTGATTCATCTGACGAACTGCTGACTAATTAATCTGCTCAACAATGTTCCCGCTCAAAAATTCTGTACTCTATTTGACTGGTGCTAGTGGCTTGGTAAAAATGATGATGAATGGATACATCCAGCTCTCTTAGCTGATGCGTGGGTCCAGCGGCGCATCCGACGGCTGCAGACAATTGGGCTTGCTGTGGCCCAGTAGACCACACTTGCTGCAGCGCTGACGCGGCTGCTTCTGCTGCTCCTCCAGCAGCTTCTTCATGAACTCGGGGCACGTGTTGCGTCGGTGACCGCTCTGTTTACAGATCGAGCACCGGTACTTGCGCGTCCTCTTGGGCTGCTTCGCAGCGTCACCACCATCTTCTCGCTCGGGACACGTGTTGCTGCCGTGGCCCTCGCGATGGCACAATCTGCAGCGCGTGGCGTCCTCGTGTGACTGCATGCGGTGCTTGCCGTGCGCATGCGTGAAAAACACGCGGCGCTTCTGGGCGATGGCCGCTGCCACTGACGCGTTGAACACGACGGGCTCACCGCTCTCGAACAGCAGCTGCGTCTCGTTTGCTTCATCATCACTGCTGTAATTATCTTGTTCACTGTCCGAGTTGAAACCACGGAACGGGTCGTCCTTCTTCTCGAGCTCGTAGCGAAACGGCGTCACATACTCGGCTCGTTCAAGCTCGGGGGCCATGGCGAGCCAGTTGTGGCCTTGACCCACAACGTTCGCCCCATCCTGGAAAGTTCGCGTCTCGACGGGGTGCACGAGCGCTGACTGGTAGTACTCGAGCGCCATCTCGTACTGCGCGTGCAGCTGCACGAGCCCACCGCTGCACACCTGATGGTACGCCATCACGAATGAGTCCCACACGTGGAGCGCGCCGACCACGGTCTGCCTCTGCTTCTTGCCAAAGAGCAAGCCGCGCAGCGTCTGCTTCTCCAGCTCGACGCGCTCGAGCGTCCACTCGGTGGGGCGGTACGCCGGGTGTAGCAGCTGCTGACCCACGTACACAGTCACGGGCGGGAAGGGCACAACACCGCGGTTCTGTCCGAAGAGCTCCATGCGCACGCGGCGGCACTGCGGGCGGATCTTACCGTGCGCGCGCACCTGGTGCTCAAAGTACTCGACAAAGTCCGTGAAGCGCAGGTTCATGCACGTCCGCACGGAGCAGCGGTACTCGATGGCCGGCTTGCTCTCACGCCGTAGCATCGTACACTGCACGCACGGACAGCGCGCGTAATCGTCTACGATGGCGTGCTTGACATTCGCGAGCACCTTCTGGTCACTCTGCGTCCAGTCGATGAGACGCACGGGCTTGGGCTTCTCGCGCTTCTTCTTGGGCGTGAACCGCTCGCGCCGCCCGTTTTGTACATCGCGCCAGTACTTCTCCTTGATGACGTGCATTTGCAACTGTTTCTTGGTCATCTCGTCTACTGACACGCGTGGTCGTGCTGACACGCGCGGTCGTGCTGCCGCCGCTGTCGACGGGCGCTGGGAGCGGGACGATGCCTTTCTGATCGGAGGCAACGGCGGTGCGCGGCCGGGAACGCGCGCACGCCATAGCGGCTCGGAGAGCGGCGCCGCAATCAGATTCAGGAAGCTGCTGGTAGATGCTCCCGTGGCGGCGGCGTTGGCGCCCAGCGGCGACGCATTCACCGTCGCCATCATCAATTGCTCGATTGGTTTCTGGCAACCTTTCAATTTCTTGACGTTTTGGCGGGCTATATTGTCATAAATTACTTTGCTGTCTCGAAAGCTCATAACCTTTCAAATTCGATCGTTTCTTGTCATAAATGTCTTATTTTAGTGGTCATCAGTCGACCACGTTGATGAGTAGACAGCACACACTCTCGACTCAGTCTACCGTCATTCTCATCAGCGCTCGTTCGCAATTCGATCTCCTCAATCGCTTGCTCACTCACTTCTCAATTTTCCCTCCAACACCCCCATCCACTCGCCTCCCAAGTTCCAAGCTTCAAGCTCCCAGCTCACGCTACAAAAGCAGACAGCAGCAGCTCTTCCAGCCCAAGTCATGCTCCTACTACACGTCTCTGCGGCGCTGCTGCTTGCTCATGCGACGCTGAGCGCCGTACCCGTGGCCCACGGACGTATGATCCCCTGGAGCTACGATCTGCACAGCAAGATGCATCATCGCCCCTGGACGCACAAGAGCGACGCAGAGCGTCTGCAAGAAGAACTGGATGCCTACATCCGTGAGGGGCGATTTCCGAAAGCCGGACGCTCGCTCGAGACCAAGATCCGCGAGGCGAACGCGTTTATGGAGCGAGAGCTGAGCAATCCGGCCACGGCTGGCGTCGGAGTGAGTGCTGCGATCGTGTACCAGGACCAGGTAGTGTTGAGCAAAGGATACGGATTGCGCCTCGCGAGTGACAGCTCGAGCCATGTGACGACGTCCACGCTCTTCCAGATCGGCTCGGTCACCAAGACCTTTGTGGCGCTCGGAATTGCGACTCTGGTACGTGACTTTTAGTCACACTCATGTGCTGGCCAGTTGAACGATTGTGTACTTAACCTAATTGTCGCGCTAATGATCATAGGTGGACGAAGGGAAAGTAGCGTGGAAGGATCCCGTCATCAAGCACCTGCCAACGTTGCAGCTCTTTGACAAGTACGCCCAGCAGTACGTGACCATCGGTGACCTTCTCGCAATGAACTCGGGGCTCGGCGCAGAGATCGACCTGGCGTGGGCCTTTGGCAAATACTCGACTGACAAGGACCTGGTGGCTGCACTCGGCAGCGTCACGCCGGCGCACTCGCTCCGTAGCGAGTACGAGTACTCGAACACGAACTTTGCGATCCTCGGAGAGCTCATCGAGAGCGTAACCGGCATGGAGTGGGACGCGTTCCTCAAGCAGCGCATCTGGGAACCACTCGGCATGATGCGCACGTTTGGCAGTGCATTTGAAGTCAAGGGCGACAATGACACGTCATCTGGTCACATCTCCTGCGGTGGCGAGGTGCTTGGGCCGTACAACCTCGTCACATCTCATGAAGCGCAGCTCGTGACTGGCGGCGCGGGCACGAAGATAGCTGCGGGCTCCGTGGTTTCATCGTCCGACGACATGGCCAAGCTGCTGCGAGTTCTTCTGAACAAGGGGAGCGTCGACGGCGTCAAGATCATCAGTTCACCCAAGCTGATCTCCGAGATGATATCCGGCAAGAGCGTTGTGAACTTTGAGTTTGAGGAAATGTTCAACAAGGGAGGCCATCACTTTGTACCAGAAGGCAACACGCTGGCGGCGGGATATGGCTTTGACTTTGTCAGCCACGCGCTCTGGGGCCACGCGTACTATGACAAGAGTGGCGACACTGTTCTGCACCAGACACGCACGGGATTCTCGCCAGACCAACAGCTTGGTGTGATCATCATGGCCAATTCGCAGCTGCCCACGCCGCATGGGAACTACATTATGGACCACGTGCGGTCCTACGTCATGGGCGTGTTTTTGGACGTCCCCAGGGACATTCTCGACTTCTCCTTTGCGAGATGGCGCAAGGACGACGAGCTCCAGCCGCTGCTGCCTGGGATTCCAGTTTGTGGTCTCAATTTCTGGAAGAACCCGACTCTGTTGAGCCTGGACGCGAGCGATGTGGACGCGATCGTGGGCGAGTACCTTGCCCAGGACTCTCGTGACTTCTACGGCTCGATCATGATTGCAAAGACGTCGGAAAATGGTCTCGAGCTGCGCGCTGGCAAGCTTACTGGGTCTCTCAAGTTCGTGAATGACCTTGGAGATGATGGCCGGATGTTTCTCTGGAACGTAGGACTAAACTTGCCGCTCCTTGTGCTCACCAAGGACTCCAAGACCGGCAAGTACAGCCTGAACCTAGGCATTCTCTTCTCGCAGCAGTAAGGAAAAGGAAGTGATGTGAGGAAACGAAGGAAGTGTGCTCCTCTAAGTCGAGGCATCCCAGAGGTGTTTTTTAGAGTAATGAGGGAAATAAAATGGAGGTATGCGGAGCTGGCTGTATGGTCCTGTGTTCGTATGTCGCCCCATTCAAAGCCTGCAAAGCCACACAAGCGTGATTATGCTTCGACAACCTACAAACCGACGCCAACTCGCTCAATAGATGGAACCAACAAATATCGTACCGTGCAGTAGGTTGTTTGCTCCCTGTGACTCCTCTGAAGCCTTCTACTTGCCTTGGATCTTCGAGTTCGTTGTAGGCAAGGCAGTTCGAAGGCGAAAACATCGCGGAGGCTCAGAGGTCCTGAGTGGTGGTGGTACTGTAGATACTGAAATGAAGGCTAAAGCTCACCCTCTTTGCACCGCAACGCGGCTGGCTCCACATCGTCGTCCACTGCGCAACTTGGGGCATTGCTGGACTGTTCCGTGGTATATTTTGGAATTCCAACCGTCCACACGCACTGCATGGCTTGAAAGCCGATCGCGTGTCCTGATAGCTAACCGATGCTGACAGTGTACTGAAACACGTTTCGTCTGGTGGACTTTCATTCCAGGAAGTTGCATCGATCCACGCCCCTGCGGCCTCTGCCATCCATCCACACACATAGCAGTTAGTGAATTGTAGGCAGGTATTTTGGGTAAACTGAGTTGCAGCCATCATTCCTGGCAGATAAACCATCACTCCCGGTCTTCCTTTCTTTTTAGGGAAAATGTCATTTGGTGTAGGGATTCACAAGTTAATGACAGTAGGTGTAAATTAACGACAGTATGTGAATAATTTTGTGGATTTTTGTGACAGTATGTGTATACATAAAAAAAGGGAAAATGTCATTTGGTGTAGGGATTCACAAGTTAATGACAGTAGGTGTAGTTCTGGGCTAGGGTTTGATCATCATTCCTCATACTTATTTAATTTCGGTATATATACACAACTTGTCATTAAATACCACTCCATTAT
>JAASGO010000152.1:0-42046 GCA_023334245.1 Globisporangium cederbergense | reverse complement strand
TCGCGTGAACTGTGCGAGCCACCTCGGCAAACGCAAGGTTCGTTCGGCCGTGGAAGCCCACCGACAACCGAGTGAAGACGACTTGACGCTGGTTGCTCTCACACTCGCTCTTCAAGAGCCCTTCGGTATCGTCGGGAAGGTCGTGGTGATTGCTGGATGCGGGCGCGCTACCGAACTGCTGGCTGAGGCATTCGTCGTACACGGCGCTAAGGTATACATCGCCTCAGCAGAGGCCTCGATTGTTCCTATCGCTACTGCGCTCACCGCCGCGGGACCAGGTAGCTGCATCGCAATTCATGCTGATTTGGCCACGACGTCCGGCAGAACTGCCCTCGCGAGACACATCTCAGAGAGTGAAGAGGCTGTGCACCTACTGATCAACACTCCCGCTTGTGCAGCAGCACAGCCCACGGCATCGGGTCCGGCCGAAGAGCAGTCGAGTGGAAAGAAACGGAAAGTTACGAGCGACATTGTGAGATCTACTGTTCTGCTATCAAAGCTTCATTCAGAGCAGCCAAAATGGACGGTGAACCGGTGTGCAGCCATGCACGAGGTGCCGCAGTCGACACTGCGACGCAGCTACGAGCAGGCGATCCAGATGGAGACACCTGGGACCCACGATGACGTTCCAGACCCAGCGCCTGGTCCAGATCCTATTTCGGACCCAGAGCCCAGTTCCAATTCTGCTCCAGACACAGGTCCCAGTCCAGGTCCAGCAGACACAGCACCTGTCTCGCACTCAGCGACTGACCCAGCTGACTTCTCTGACTTCAATGGTTTCTCGCCGACACCACGAAGAGATCAATGACGAGCGCAAAGCTGAGATGTCGACCCCAGTCCCCTACGGCTATGAATCTCCATCTGGAAGTGCTTGCGGCGAACCGGTCGAGCCAGATCCGTCGAACGGACCGTGCATATTAAGAACAGAACGGCTTGTTTAGTTCACTGCCGATGCGGCAGCATATGTGCTCTTGACTATATGCCTCCTTGCTTGATACAACTAGTCTCATTTTCTATGGTACACGGATTCTCAGCTGCGCTCTCTCTCGCTCTCTCTAGGTGGCGGCTACGACGGGCTTCTCCTCCTCTTTGGTCTCCTCGATGACCGCCTTGCCGGTGATGATCTCCGGCGCGCTCTCAGCAATCTCGGCCGTCTGCAGCGCCACGAGTGTGAAGCGCAGGTGCTGCGCGATGATCATCTCGTGCATTTTGGTGCGCAGCCGCAGCCACTCGATCTCGCTCTCGCTCGGGTCCGGGAAAAGCTTCGCCAGATGCTTCTTTGTGCGGCTGTAGAGCGACAAGACGTGGTACGCGTGCATCACGGCCTCCTTGTACTCGAGATTTTCGTACTTGACCACGATGCCGTCGTTGCTCATGAGGATGTAGGACGAGAAGCCCGACTTGGCCTTGAGTTGCTTGATCGCCTCGTCGATCTCATTCGGCGCCGCCGCGGCCATGGCTGCTGTTGGATGTGGGTCTCTGCTACTGCAGTGGTGAGCTTGCTGTGTGCAGGCTTGCTTGTCTCGCTGGCTCCTTGCGTGCGCAATCGATTGTGGCTCGGTAGCGAGGAGGAACACGACGACGCTTCAGGGAAAGGTGACTCTTCAGGATACGCGCGACTGCTCGCTCGTTTGGTGCTTGAATAACGTGCGTGCGTCGCAAAGTACGTGGCAGCGTCGCCGCCTACTCAGCAAGGAGTGAGAGATGGCTTACGGACGCAGAGTTCCCCGCCGGTGGCTCGTGTCGAGATGCATGAACTCATCATCTTTGACTCACGAAAAATAGCAAACGCGCGATGAACATCTAAAGCAGAGGACAAGCGTCCCGCAAGGAATACACACAAGATAGCATGTTGAAGCAGGTAAAAAAGCAACCTGCATTGAGTCTGTTATTTGATCAACAGTATTACTATACTAAAAAACTCGATCAGTAGCAATCGGATGGAGAGAAAGTTATGCAAATGGAAGACAATCGCAAGGAAACGCAAAGACGCATTTACTTGGACATCATCATCTTGACGAACTCCTCGTAGTTGATCTGACCGTCGCCGTCAATGTCGGCCTCGCGGATCATCTCATCGACCTCCTCGTCGGTGAGCTTCTCGCCGAGGTTGGTCATGATGTGACGCAGCTCGGCGGCCGAAATGAATCCATTGCCGTCCTTGTCGAAGACCTTAAACGCCTCGAGGATCTCCTCCTCCGAATCGGTGTCCTTCATCTTGCGAGCCATCATCGTGAGGAACTCTGGGAAGTCGATCGTGCCGTTGCCGTCCGCGTCGACCTCGTTGATCATGTCCTGGAGTTCGGCCTCCGTCGGGTTCTGGCCGAGCGAGCGCATGACCGTGCCGAGCTCCTTGGTCGTGATGGTGCCATCACCGTCCTTGTCGAAGAGGGAGAACGCCTCCTTGAACTCCGCAATCTGTTCTTCGGTCAACTGGTCAGCCATGGTGCTTGGTGCTTGGTGTGGGGTGCTTCCGGTGGGTTCTCTTGCGCGCTCGAAGGGAAATTTGGGAATGAGCGATGCTGACGCGGGTGCAGACTCCCTTTTGCTTTGTCAAAGTGCAACCAGAGAGAAAGGCAGACAAGCGCGTTGGACGTGGAGTTTGTATGCTGGAAGCGGGCGCCCGTTTCCCTGCAGAGTGACGGTCGATCGTTCGTGCACACGTATTTGTACGCGTACGACACACAGCACAACATCTTCATTTTGGTGCGTACAAAAAGTCAGCTCCCTGATTTCAATTCCCTCAGAGTTTGTAGCAAAAGTGGACGACCACAAATCTGCACGCACCTGGGTCCGTACATTCTCTTTGCTGGATATTACGCGGACAATGCAACGCATTCGTATTTAAGTCGTTTCTGCTCCTATTAGAATAAGTGTGAGAGGTATGTTTGTTGCTGGAGAGTATAGTGTACGAAACGGTTTTTTCAAAAACATTGAGCTCAAATAGACGCATGACTTTGAGTTTGTATGGGTTACAAACGCTGACACTAAGTTTGTATGAGCTAAAGTCCAGCATTTTTGACATGAAAGGGTAACCAACATCTTGCTGTCAAAAACATTGCTGCTTGCATACAATACCCTATATTTAGACCTAAATATAGGCCTCTTGCTTACGTGGATGATCGATCAAACGGAAAGAAGTGGAAGCGCACGAGCTACACGGCACGAAGAAAGACGGTGACACCCGCGACGGCTCCAGCTCTCGAGCACACGCACCACCACCGACAGCAGCAAGCGCAGACAGCAGCAGTTGCCTGAATCTCCACACAGCACTACTGGTCACGCGTCCGCTGGTGCCTTCGCCTCTCGCTCTTGACGCGACCGCGCTATTTATACGAACGCAAGCGCATTCGCCACCGGCAAACGCGACCGAAGCGCGCAAGTTATACCAACTGCAGCACACACCGATACACAGATATAATGATGCAGATCCAGTCGCCCATGCGCGGGGGCTCGCTCTGGTTCTCGTGCTACCTGCTCACGGGCTCGGCGATCCTCGTGCAGTACGTGCGCGAGGCGTACTTCCGCGCAGTCGATGTCTGCGAGATGTACCCGAGCTTCCCGTTCGGCGAGACGCTGCGCGAGGAGCTCTGGGACCACACAACGCTGCTACCGGTCGTGCATCGCCCCATCGCGACGCTCACGCTACTGGCGATGTACGCACTCGCGTTCGTCGTGATGCACTTCAACCTGCTGGAGCTCCTGTGGCTGCTGCTCGCCGAGATCCTCTCGGGGCGGTGGGTCCACCACGCGCTCTTCGTCGCCATCCCGAGTTAGTACGTATCACGAATACCTACTTGCCTTATCTTATGCACCAGAGCATATGGAGCATTAGCGTGTATGTGATACTGTTTACTGATGCGGTTCGCTTGTGAATAACTCTCTTTCTCTCTGTGCCTTTCAGTCTGCCATTCCTGGCGGCCGAGCCTGGCGTCCCGGAGCTGCTCTCAGACGGCGAGGAGAACGAGTACGACGTGGAGTTCCGGGAAGAGTTTGGCGACGACGCTCCGACTTCGGCGCCCGTGAACGCGACCGAGTGCCATCGCGCGCTCGAGAAGCTCGTGCAGGTGAAGCTCCAGTTCGCGGACCGTGAGATCCCACGGCCGGATGACTGGCTCGTGTTCGACCCGCAGCAGGAGGGGCTTGTGCCGCACAAGAAGAAGATGCAGAAACGCGACGCTGAGCAGGTGGACCCGGCGCTGGCGAATGGGGAGGAGCATCATCAGCAGACCCAGTGTGGGGCTCACGACTCTAAACACATAGAACCCGTTGAGCACGAGTACGAGCACGAAGTGAATGGCTTTCAGTCTCAAGACCCGGCGCTGACAAAGCCCTCTTTACAGGTAGAGGAGAATGGTTACGCGACGAAAGGCGTTAGACGGCGATGATAGAGCTTTGGTTGGTTGCCAGGGCAATGAACAACAACACACACAAGGGAAAGACAGTGCGTCACACACACGGGCCGGTATCACTTGCTCTCTTTCATCTCTGCTATCTATTTATCTGCTCTCACTCTCTAATAAACAATCTCTTCCTCGAGCGGCCGCGGGAGCTTGGCGATCTGCTTCCAAAGCCGCACGGAGCCGCCGATTGCGAAGCTCATGACGCGCTTGAGTAGCTTCACCTCGAGCGCGGGCGACTGTAGATCCCCACTGCCGAGCTCGCAACAGACCTGCAGCGCCTCGACCACGCGCTTGGGCGGGATGCGGCCCTGGGACGCCAGCGTCCACGCGCGCAGGTTCGAGACCGCGCATTGAAGGCTGGCGAGCGAGAGCGCGAGCAGCTGGTTCTTCTTGGTCCACGTCACCTGTCCCGCACCCGTGATGTAGATGAAGTACTCGGCGTCCCAGAGCGTCATGGCGCACTTCTCAGCCATGCACTGCAGCCGCAGGTGCTCGAGGCAGCCGTCAAAACCCTGGTTGCCTGGGGCCGGGAACATGCGGCTGCACACCTTTGAGTTGAGCACTTCCTGTGGGTAGAACGGGCGCAGCGACTGCATCACCACTTCGTTGTGGCCGCACACCTTACCGTACTCCCCTCCCCAGGTGTCGACGTCCGACGGGTTTTTGTTCGGCTTCCACTCGCTCAGCTTGTCGCCATCTTTCTTCTTCTTGAGCAAAGCGCAGAACTTCTTGCGCAACACCAGCGACGACGCATCCTTGGAAGCACCGTGGCGCACGCTGCCGTCCCAGACGCCGCCAAACTGCTGGCCGCTCGCCGCGTCCATCCACTGGGTCTGCGCCGAGAACCGCTCGTCGCCCATGGACGCGCCGACCGCGGCGTTCAGTGTCACGAGACCGAGCACCTCGAGCTTCTCCTTGCCGTTCTGGTTGTTGTCCGAAGCCACAGCTGCTCCCTGGTCTTGCTGCTGGCTCTTCTTGCCGCTAGGCACCTCGAGCTTGCGCGCCACGAGCAGCACGAGCTTCTCCGTGAGTGCCTGCAGCCGCTGCTCGTCGGGGCTCAGCGCCTTCTTCCCCTTGCTCTTCTTCTTCTTCTTTCTGCTGTCTTCATCATCGCTACTGACGCCACCACCACCCATTTCCGCGTCATCTTCATCGCTTAAGTCTGCACCCTTCGCGAGCTTGCTCGCCCACTTGCTATCGACGTCCTTGGCGTTGCTCTTGCCCAGGCGCTGCGCGATCTCCATGATCTGCGTCGCGAGCTTCAGGCGTGCACTCACCTGTTGCAGTAGCGCATTGGTCAACTCGGGCCGGTAGCTCGACACGTCGCCGCCCGTCATGACCTGGAAGATCGCCGAGAACTTGGAGTAGCTCTGCTGCGGCTTGACGTTGAGCAGCAGCACGTCCGCGCCCGAGCAGACGGTCGTGGCACCGGCAAAGTGCTCAGGCGTCACGAGCACGACCTGCGAAGCCTCACTCACGAGCTCCATGCTGCTCGCGAGCCGCTCGATGGCCTCCTTGCGCTGGCCCATGGTCATCTTCTTGTGGATCGCGAGCGCCTGGAAACCCACGTTGCGAAGCACGCCAGCCACAGTCTGCGGTGTCATGCTGTTGGGCACCACGACCACGCAGCTGCGCTTTGCGCCGCGCGAGAGTGCGATCCAGTACGCGCCCGCCAACAGATGCTCTTCTTTCTGCACGATGAGCGAGATCGGCCGCTTGAGCCCGTCGTCCGAGCCAAAGAGCCCCGCGGACGTCACGACCGAGGACACGTGCGTCGAGACCACGGGGCTCTTCTGCGCGCGCTTGCCGAACTTGCGCGCCGTGAAGCTGTCGCCGGCGCTACTGCCACCATTCTCACGGCCGTTCGATCGCTTGGCCTTCTTCTGCAGCTTCTTGTTGCCGCCATCAGCGTCGTCCGCCTTGCGCTTCTTGCTGTTGTTGTTGCCCTGTTTTTGCTTGGACTGCTTGCTGCTGCTGGAAGACGCGGCCCTGAGCGCAGACTGCATGAGCATGGGGTTAACGACCACGAGTCCACCGCCACCGCTCCCACTGCTGTTGCCTGTGGGGCCATTGCCGGGGCGCTTGGGGCCGCCGGTGAGCTTCTTCTTGCCCATGGCGCTTGCTGGTGTTGTGCTGCTTTCGAGATTTGTTATTGGTTGATGATTGTTGGCCGAGTATTTTACTTGCAGTCTATTGTGAGCTATAGGATTCTTTTAGGTACGAAATATACAACACAAGTGATGAAATATTTCATTGGACGCACACTCAAAGGTTCGCCCACATCACGCAGCAGTGTGCTACACCGCGTCGCCATCCTGGATCTGCATCTAGCGACGCGGTTGCTGCTGCTGGCATTGACCATCACCGCCGATCGCACGCTCCTGCTGGTTCGCAGACCCAATGCCAGCTACGCACGCAAAGCGCAAGTCAATCAGCAGAACAGAGTGAGTAAATGTCATCCAATATCTCGCGTGGCTGGATGGACAGACGGAAAACCGACATATCGTTGTAGAGGTTCGCGGCGCGCCACGCTCGCTCGGCTGTTTGCACGCCGGGTCTGCACGCTGGAGTTTGCGGCGCCACGGGTTGCAAACGAAGGCGCTCCTTGTTTGCGCTGCGCTGCGCGGCCACCATGAAGCCGATTGCAGCGACCATCGCAACCGCGCCCATGAGCACAGCCGGGCCGACCCCGAGACCTCTCATCGCTGCGCCGAACATGCCCGCGGTCGCGAGGGACGCCACATTGACAGGCGCGTTGCAGTCGCGCTGGGTCTCAACCATTTACTCGCCCCAGGAGCACCGCTGGCCGTCCACGAAGCGCTGGAAGGACTTGGAGCTGCTTGCAAACCCGGTCGAGACGAGTGCGTTCGTGACATCGCTGGCCACGCCAAAGGACATTGCGGAGATCACGGTGCCAGTGAGCACGAGTGCCACTGAGGTGGCGGGTTACAAGAATCCCGAGTTCACGTCCATCATTCGAAAGCTTTTGCTATCTGTAGGTTGCTTGTTCAGTCGGGGAGAAGGGAAGCACGAAGGAAAATGGGAGATGCGTCTGCCCTGTCAGGAAGGAGAACGCAACTTGCGAGCTAGAGATTGCTTCTCCATAGAAAAGAGCTACTGCTGGAGTCTCCGGACTACGAAAGGCTCAGCTTTCCGCGAGCAGCTACAGCTCTCCTGGCTCGATGGCGCCATGTGCCATTGACACCGGATGTCGGAAGTGCACGCTGACTGAGTTTTTTTCGCTCCTGTGGTCGCTCCATGGAAGTTTTCTGGACTATGCACAGGTGAGCGTGCAGCGCTTCAACTGGAAGTACGACCCCAGGTTTGGGATGCTCCCGTTCGCGATTCCACTGCTGCTGCTCTATCCCGAGGACGCGGACGGCCGCGTGATCCGGGACCTGGACAAGGAGGAGCCCGTGGACATGGATAGCAGGCTCCAGAGCGGTTGGTACCGCGACGGCTACTACTGGCACGAGTCCAAGATGGACCTCGAGCGCAAGTTCGGGAGCACGACCGCGCACTGCGTGCTCTCGGGCGACACTGTGGGCAACCCGCACGAGCGGAAGATCCGCAACAGCGACTACCTCGGGCGCGCCAACACGGGGACCATGGTCGAGCTGCCCGGGTACGGCACGGTACGTGCTACTGTCGCGGCGTGGGGGACAATAATGATGCGTCGAACAACCCGGAGATGGCGTGCGTGCTGTTCAACGCCACGGGCAAAGTCGTGAAGGACAGGTATGCATTTCGGAACCTGTTGGGAAAATGGGAGGATGTCTGCCAGTGAGCGACGGTTTTTCAAACCAAAACCGTTTTTGTCTATCGATGAACCTTCTTACAATACCGGTACGCTTCTAAACACTCGTTTATTTCCCAGCAACAAAAACTCAGTGTTTGTATGCACAAAGAACAACTCGAATATACCAGTATTGTACCGGTTTAACCGTTTGCTTCATTGTGACGTGTGAAAGCTTCATTTGAAATTGAAGCGGCGTCCACCAAAATGGACACGCGCAGCGCAGAGCTCATGGACATGGACGGCGGCATCAGGCCTCCACCGCCGCCACCAACAGCTCTCCCTGCAGCAACAGTAACAGTAGCAGCAATGTCGCTCTCTCCAGTCGCCGCAACTCCAGCAACCGCCCACGTCGTGGTGCTCACGCTCAACGACGTCTACGAGCTCTTCCCGACCGCTAGCGGACAGGGAGGCGCGTGGATCGCGTTGCAACGCTCCACCCACTTCGTCCTCAACAATGTCGCTCACGACCTCTGTATCTGCTGTTTCTTGCTGTGGTGAACAGGCATAGCGGAGTTCGCAACGTTGCTGCGTGAGGCGAAGGCGTGCGTGCCACGCGGTGCAGACGTGGTCGTGACACTCAACGGCGACTTTCTCTGGCGCTCGGAGCTCGACCGCGAGGACAAAGGGTGCGTCACATGGCATAAATCTCTCTGTACATTGCGTACATCTAGTGTGTATGCTGTGTGTACTCGCCTCGTCATATACCGAAGTGTTGTCCTTACGTGGATTTGATATACTTCGTACACAGCGCACTGATGATTGATGTGCTCAACGCGCTCAAGATCGAGTTCGTCGTGCTGGGCAACCACGAGTTCGACTTTGGCGCACCGCTGCTCTCCAAGCTACTCGCAAATGCGCACTTTACGAGCTTCGGCTCGAACATCCGGCAGCGGTGCAGCTCAGATGGCAGTACTAATGAGCTCTTCCCGGGTCTCGTAGACTTCCAGGTGCTGCCGCTGGCCAACGGCCTCAAGCTCGGACTCTTCGGCGTCTCGACCACGGCCACGGGCAAAGACTCGTTCGCAGGCGACTTGGTCGTGTTTGAAGACATTGTGGACCACGCGCAGCGCTGCGTTGCGCAGCTCCGAGCTCTGGGCGCGGACGTGGTGATCGCACTCACACACTTGAAGGTGGCCGAGGACAAGGCGCTGGCCGCCAAAGTGCCCGGGATCCACCTGATCCTGGGCGGTCACGACCACGAGGTCATGACGTTCTTCAAGCGCGAGACACTCATCTACAAGTCCGGCCAGGACGCGCTCTGGCTCGGCCGCGTGGACCTGCACGTCCGTAAGACCGAGGCGATTTACGACCGAGAAAGCGGCAGGGGACTCGAGGTCGAGTTCGAGTGGCAAATGCTTTGCAACCGCGGGTTTGAGCCCGATCCCATGGTTCAAGCGCTCGTCGCGGAATACTCGGACCGCGTTCACAAGGAGCTCAAGTTGCAGGGCAAACTGGAGCCAATCGCGATCTCGCGCACTATGCTCGACGGCTTGAGGACGTCCTGTCGTACCCAAGAGTCGAACTTGGGCAACCTCATCACCGACGCGTTGCGCCAAGAGCTCCACGCAGACGTTGGCGTGCTCAATGCGGGCTTCATCAAGGGTGACCGACTGCACGACGCGAATCTGGAGGTCACACCCCACTGGCTCGAGAAGTTCCTGCCATTAAGGAAGCCCTGCGTCGTGGTGGAGATGACGATCACAGATCTGAAACGAGCGCTGACGCAGATGCTAAAGAAGTTTCCAAATGTGAGCTCCTCATTTCCGCAGATCTCAGGCTGCAAAGTGGAGTTCGACGGCTCAAGTCGACAGCTCACGTCCTTTAGCCTCACTGTCTCTCAAGAGCCCGTCTCCTCATTAGAGACAGAGGGAGGTGGTGACGGCCGACTGGTGCGCGTTGCGACAGCACTGGTGCCGAGCATGGACGGCTGGGAGTTCTTCGAGCGAGGCACGAGGGTTCAGATGTCTGAGCCGAGGCTGGTGCGCGACGTCCTGAGCTCCTACCTCAAGCGTCAAGGTGGGGAGATCGCGTACCCTTCCAATGAGAAACGCCTCGTGATCCAGCGCTAACAGCAAAGACGACATCAACAAGGCCAAGCCCATGCATGCAATGTAAGAAAATGTATTCACCCTACTCTGGTTTGTATTACAGGAAACTTGGACCACTGCTCTCACCCTCATGTGTTTCAGCACAGCAGGCTCATATATGAAAGGACATCTAAACGATCACAGTTATCTCAGGAGCTAGGTCGCCTTAGAACGCCGGAGCTCCGGCGTACATTTCCGCGATTTCCTTCTCGAAGAAGCGCGCGAGGTTGTTGCGCTTGGGCTTGAACGTGGGCGTGAGCAGGTCGTCCTCGGGCGCGAAGGCCGTGGCGTGCAGGTGCAGCTTCTGCACACGCTCAAAGCGGAAGAGCTTGAGCTCGAGGGCCAGCGCCTCCATGTCCGCCAGCACAGCCTGCTTGAGCCGTTCGTCCGAGGACGAAATGAGCGTCTCAACATCGGCCTCTGGGCCTGAGAGACCGTTCTCGGCGGCCCACTTGGCCACGACCTCACGGTCTGGTACGACCACGGCCACGAGGTAGCTCTGTAGCGAGTCACCGTGCACGTAGAGCTGCGCGACAAAGGAGCTCTTGAGGTACACGCCCTCGATCTTCTCGGGGGCCACGTACTCGCCCTGCGCCAGTTTGAAGATGTTCTTCTTGCGGTCGATGATGCGCAGCGTGCCGTTCGCGTTCCAGCACCCGACGTCGCCCGTGTGGAACCAGCCGTCGGCGTCCAGCACCTCGCTCGTGAGTTCGGGTTGCTTGAAGTACCCTCGGAACACGTTGCGACCGCGCACGAGCACCTCCCCGCGCGGCAGCGGCTCGTCCTTGGACGTGTAGTTCATGTCCGGCACGTCTTCCAGGCGCACCTCGAGCCCGGGCAGTGGGATGCCCACGTGGTCGCCCGAGGGTACTCTTGGGTTGGACACGGCCACGACAGCGCTCGTCTCCGTGAGCCCGTAGCCTTCCAGTACGGGACAGCCGAACACCACCTGGATGAACTCCTTGACCTCGGGTGAGAGCGGCGCTGAGCCGTTCATCATGAGTCGCACGTTGCCGCCCAGCACGAGCTTCACCTTGTTGAACACCACAGGGTCCCACAGTGCGTGGGTCAGCAACCCACTGCGCTCCACGCTCACGCGCTTAGCCGCGAACGCCTGGTCGAAGACGAACTTCTTGGCACCGCCCGCACCGTTCACGCCCTGCGTGATCTTGTCGAAGATGCGGTTGAGCACGCGCGGTACGGACGGGAAGAGCGTCGGCTTGAGCGCCGCGATGTCCTCCATGAGTTTCGCCACGTCCCCCTGGTAGAACCCGATGGCGCCGCCGCTCGAGATCAGGTTCGTGTGCACGCAGCGCTCGAAGACGTGTGCCAGCGGCAGGTACGACAGGTGCACGTCGCTCGCCAGCAGCTCCGTGTACTTGCGCACCGAGCCCGTCGTGAACGCTAGGTTGGCGTGCGTGAGGATCGCGCCCTTGGGGTCGCCTGTCGTGCCGGATGTGTAGCAGATCGTCGAGATATCTTCGGGCAGCGGTGGGTCTTCAGACACGGGGGTCGCTCGGCCCACAGCCATGACTTCCGCGAGCGTCTTGAGCACAACGTTCTTCTCCTTGGCGAGCGCGCGCTCGTCGTCGTCCACGTCTTCGAACTGCACAATGGTCTCAAGCGACGGGCAGTTGTGCACGCACGCCATGAGCGTCTTGAACTGCGTCTTGGCGCAGAACACGACCTTCATCTCCGTGTGGTTGATGATGAACGGCACGGCCGTGGGACCGAGGGTGTCATAGAGCGGCACGAGCGTGTACGTCATGCGGTTGCAACTGTTCTCGACCACGGACCACTCGTAGCGGTTCTTGCAGAACACGCCCACGATCGCATTACGCTGGAGACCCAGGTCGCGGCTCATACCCGAGGACGTAGCCTCGACGTCCGCGAGGAACTCGCCAAACGTGACCCACTCGAAGGCGCCGGCTTGGCCCGTGACCGGGTCCACCTTGCGTGTGCCGAAGAGGTTTTTGGAGCCGTCATCGAGCTTCTTGCGGTCCATGAGGTTCGTCCAGAGTGTCATGCTCGGCTCGTAGTCGGCCTCGATGTCCACGACGCGGATCGGCCCGCGCGTCGCGGTCGCGGACTCGGGCACCTCGCGCGAGTGCTGCGTAGCGGCGTCTTCGGCGCTCAGTGTGGCGCCCATGCTGCTACTCTTCGTCGGCGGTGTTGGTTGCTGTTGCTGCGAGTTGACGCGAAGGCGGTTTTTCAGGAATGCCGGGAGCTGCATCGTGGGCATTGTGGCAGACAAGTCGGGCGGAAAGGCTCCTGTGGGCTCCCTTGGGTCAGTGCGACGGGCGTGCGTTGGATGGTGGCTCGATTTGCCGAGTGGAGCGGTAACTGTGGCGCGGAGGGAGGAAGGGAGGGAGGGACTGCAATGGACGCCGCAAGCGCGCGGCTGAAGCGGAAATGACCTCCACGTCAGTCAACCCAACGGATCAGATGGTCACGGCGGTCATGCTGAGACTTTCGCCCGAAAATAAACCTGTGGGTTGTCGTCACGTCGTGCTGTTTTCCAAAATCAGGGTCGATTTGATTAACTTGTGTCGATATCAAGGTCAAAGGAGTCAAAGAGGCACATACTGACTATATACACTGATTTCATCTGTTCAAGCAAGCAAATGAGAGGTGGACTTGACGGCGCCTCGTGCGCAATCGATCGTCGGAGCACGCTGCTGCAGCCATGAGGGCCGTACATGCTCGTGGACCACGTCTTCACCAACTTCCCCTACCTGACTGTCAGCATCGACACCGAGGCCACGAAGCACCCGTGGCGCGAGAACGTGGCGCGCTGCCGCGAGACCCGGAGCTACTCGTGCTCATCGCGCTCGTGGAGAAACACCGACGCGTTCGACGAGCGCGCGCAACGCGATGAGTTCCGCGACGCCATGACGCAGATCTTCAGCTATTTGCTAGTGGGAAAGCGATATGAGGTGACAAGTGAGTGGCGCATTCAAGCAGAGACCTGGCTGACGACCGGGCGCTCAAAGCGAGACGACCGCTTTCGCGTTGCCATGCTCACGTTAACCTTGAACCTCATGGTGGATACTTCCGCCAGACGGAGGAGCAAGAGCTCTGTTCACCCACACAGGACAGAACAACCGGAGCGAATATGTCAGTCGTATAATGTGCAGTCGAAACTTCATCCGTGGGCTTTTCGCCACACGTGCAACACAGGGTGGGCTGGTCTCTACACCCCACCCTTCTTTATTTTCTTCTTCTTCACTATCGATCAATCGATCGATCGCCTTGTGACGAGGCTCGTTCTCTCTCTTCATCCGGTCTGACTGCTCATGCAGAACAAGCGTAGACAAGAGGCTTTTATGAGTGTGAGGCTGACACTGACTGACAACTTAGGTCGCGGCCAGCGCGTTGAGCTGCGAGAGGTTCGCCGCGATGCCCTCGCACGTGGTGATAAGGCAGCTCATGACGATGTAGTCCTCCATGGGCACGACATGGTGCCGTTCGTTGTACTGGAGCATCAGGTGCTCTCCGTAGCTGTCCTTGAGCGCTGCGGCCGCCTGCTTCACGGTGAACGACTCGACATTCAGCAGCGCCTCAGCCTGGTTCTCCATCGACGGGCGACGGCGCGAGCCTGCGGACGGAAGCGGCGCGCTGTTGTAGAACTGTGGGTTGAGTGTGATGCGATCTGGTTCGTGGTCGGAGCTCCTTGGTTTGGAAAGCGGTCCATCTGCAGCAGGGCTTACTGAGATCACCACCTCACCCTCACGCGCGGTGACCGTTGCTGGCACGGAGACTTGAACACCCACGCTTGCAGCTCGATCAGGTCTCACTTCAACACTCGTTCGCCCATTGAGCGCCCGGTTCTCTGTCTCTGCTGCCGTCGTCTCGTAGATTTCGAGCTCCAGCCGGAACCCTTCGTTCAGCGCCTTCATGAACTCTGCGAACGAGATCTTGCCGTCGTGATTTTTGTCCACCATGCGCATGAACTCGTCGACGTACTGCTCGATCTGCACGTTGCCAATGGCAGAGTACGGCAGCAGCTTCTCGAGGAAGAGTGCCAGCTCTGCGGCGTCCACTTCGCCGCGACGGTGCACGTCTGCAATCCGGAACGCCTCTTTCATCTGCATGAAGATCACAGTCTCCTCACTGTTCGAGTACGAGAACTCCTTGCTGAAGAGCTGCGAGAGCGTATCGAGTGTGTCTTCCACAGTGGCTTCAAAGGCGTCTTGACTGAGCAGCCACTGCAACTGCGCGTCGGAAGGTGTCGCAAGTATTGGAGGAGGCGTCGGGGACGCTGGTGACGTTTCGTCTCCATTCTTCTCCGCAGCAGCACGACATTCTGCATCGAGCGTCGTCGCGCGTGGTCGCTGCAGTCGTGCGCCCAGTCCACTGTTGCGCCGCTTCTCGTGCCATTCCACAAGGTCAAGCAAGATGCACAGCCTTGCGAGCAGGATCCGGCAGCAGGTGAGCACCTGGGAGTATTTGTCGTAGGAGAACTCTGGACGCCACAGCGTTGGCTCCGAGGACGCGTCGTGGAGCAGCTCGGCTTGCTCTGCCAGCAGCTGTGGCAGCGTCACTGACAGGCGCTTCCGGAGCGCCTTCATCTCAGCTTCGCTCATACGCTGCGAGTTTGTCTCGGGACTCCCGTTCGCGAGGTGATGTCGAAAGACCAGGTGGAAGACCTCGCCGTACTGCTTCAGCATGTCTTGGACGTTCTTACGCAGCAGACTCGTCGCGCTCTTGGGCTGCATCGTGAGCTCCACGACCATCAGGATGAGGATGCCGAGTGCGTTCTCGGTCAGGTTCGAGTACGAGAGCGTACCCAACTGCGAGCCCTGGGCGCGACAGCTGTGCTCGAGCATGACGGACGCAGCCATGTATGCCGACACCATGCCGGCGTTCTGCATGTACGAGCCGCTGAAGTAGACGTACATGGAGCCCACAATCCAGAAGAAGAGCACGAAGTTGTTGAGGAAGTTATACAAGATGTCGTTCGAGACCTTGCAGAGGAAGAAGTTGAAGATCGATGGCAGCACCGTGCCCGCCACGAGGCCCACGAGGCGGTTGACAGTGTTTCCGTACGTGCCACCTGCATGCAAACGACATCAGATGAGAGTTAGCACACTGATATCCTAGCAACACTGATTGGGGATTTTGTGACGGAAGCCACGCACCGATATGATACTGGGCCACCATCGCAATGGCAGTAGGTACCGTGGCGCTAAACGCGAACACGAACGTGGACACCGACACCCCGATCGCGACCGCGAGTGTCGTGCGAAAAGAGAAGAACAGGAGCTTGTGTGAGTAGTTGCGCTTCTTGTAGAAGCTCTCGAGCGCGACCTTGAGGAAGTTGCGGATCCGGTACTGCGACGTGAAGTTCTTGTGGTTGAACTGCTGCTCGAACTCAAAGAGCGTGTGCGCCACAGCGTGGAGTGAGTACAGGAACAGGTTCAGCGGCATGGTCTTGCCGACGTCCGCGGCCGAGTGGACTTCCGAGGCGGCAATTTCTCCGTACAACGTTGTGTACTTTGTCATGAGACGCTCGAGCTTGACCTCCAAGTAGTTGAATCTCGACGACGACATAGCTGAGAGGGTGGGTGATACATCAGTGAAACGTTAGCACGCATGCAAACGAAGAACATCGTGAAGCTGAGGGAAAGCTAGCACGTCACGTACTGGTGTTCGCCTGCAGCACTTTGCCGGAAATCTCCTCGAGTAAGTCATTCGTCTCCGCCTGCACGACGTAGATGCTCTTCTGCAGCTTCTTGATCAGCACGACGTGGGTCCAGTGGCACGTTTCCGATTCGATGGCGAATTTCATGGCTTTCACGTCCTTCAGCAGCCGCGCATATAGTCTGACGAACTGCTTGGCGATGGTCTTGTTGAAGTTAAACCAGATGCGGATGCCAATGAGCTCTTCCCACCAGCAGTCGTTCAGCAGACTCTCCATCTCCGTCAACCGCTTCTCGGCGTGCGCCAGCAGCTGGTCTAGACGCAAACGGAAGAAATCCATCTCCTTGATGTCCTTGGCACGGAAGCAATACGAGTCCACGATGAGGTTGAGCATCTCGCGGATGTCGTGCGGCGCGTCCCTCATCTGTGTCCTCAGGTAGCGAGTCGCTCTGTTTATATATGTATAGTGAACATACAACATTGTCAGATTCACTACATAAGCTTGACATCAACGCCTGCAGCAAACCGCACGAGAACTTACAACAGCGGTTTGGGCACAAGAACGGTGGTCAGTGAGATCGCCGTGCCCACAGCACCAACGATGCTGTAGATCGCAAGGTTCGTGATGAGGTTCTTGGTGCCGAAGCGCCCGTCGCCCAGGTCCTTGCGCATCTGCGGGTAGATCGGGTTCATCGGGTTTACGACGATCAGCGCTGCAAGAAGAAGATCGGTTATCAAGGTTAGTGAGACAGGTAGTCAAGGCAAATGGGGACGTGGCGCATGATTAACAGGCTAATGAGCTGACGCACAGAAGTAGAGGTTCGTGCTAACTGCGAATTTCTTCACGTTGGTTTGCTGCAAGCGCGCAACACACAATCGCTCGTCAAGTGAGTCAATCCGTTGAGAAGTGTCAGGTAGTCAATACTACCATAGCAAGAATGTGCGCTGTCAGTCACGTACCATGGGCGTGATGAACATGAGGAACGTGAAGAGCAGCAGCAGCGGCAGCACGATGCCCAGGTCGCGCAGGCTGATATAGTACGTCGTGCCCTTGAGGTTCACGGGCACGGAGATGAGGTTCGCCTGATTCATCGGGATGCACGCGAAGATGAGGAAGTTGTAGAGCAGCGCGATGGCGACGCCTGTGCCGATCTGCCACATCTGCTCGATGGCGCCGCCGACGTTGCGCGCGCCGGCGTAGATCACCATCACGGCCGCGTACGTGAGGCCGCCAAGGTAGTAGTGGTCGGGCAGGAAGAGCCACTCCTTGCCGCGGTCGTTGGTCGGCGCGTGGGTCTGCGCCACGCCCGCGATGAGCACGCCCACGGCGATACGCACGGCGAGTCCAACGTTCATCTTGAACGAGGCTGAGAGGTACGAACAGCAACAACAACAACAGTCAAGCACCAATATTAGTATCACAGCCCAGAAGGTCTATAAGAAACACAAGCCAAACATGTCAACGCTCACTTACATTGTGCTCTGTCGAGGTGCATGCGCTTCTTCACCTTGTTCACAAGTGCCGCAGTATGATGGTGATGCGCCTGTGACTGGTCGAGCGCCTGGTACGGTAACTGCGACGCAGAGCCCTCGAGTTCGCTGCCGCGCAGCGCCGCGTTCATGTCGCCCGCGCTCTTCTGCTTGCGCAGGCGGATGCGCATGGACTGCGTGGGCGTGCTGCTGAGCGTCTCGGACTCATCGTCCGAGCGCATGCGCGCGTACTGGCTGTGCACGGCAGGTGCCGTGTCGGCCTCTGGCGCGATAAGCTCGTCCATGTCGCCACGTCGGCTGCTTCTAGTGGCGTTGGTGGTGCTCGGCGTCGCCATGGCATGAGTTGCGTTGTGATGTGATGGTGCGGATGTCTTATTTTTGGATGTTCCGTTGGTTGATTTGCATTGTTGATGCACACAGCAAGAGTTGCGTCGCATCTGCGAAAAAAGTAAACGGACAGCGTGGTGGCTGCTTCGTGCAGGCAGCACGCAAAAAAGCAGCATTTCCTGTGACAGTATATTATGTTAAATAGGTGGTTTAGATGCTTTCTCTATTGTCAAAAGCGATGTTGAAGAGAGTGATGGAAACGTGTTATTATATTAAAGAGGGGATTGTGGGATGATGGGCACGCATGCACGAGTGATTGTCGCAACCACAAACGAAATTTGGCTGGTATATCGATAAGAGCGATCGGTTTCGGACCGAAACATCAATACACCATTGACTGCCATCCTCCGACTGTATCAACAGAATTCGAAACTCTTCGCAGCGCAAATCTTGCTGTCCAAGTGCACCTTGCATAGCACGTTTAGTGCAGACCTTGCACTTGAAACTGCGAGACTTCGTGTCATAGCACTTTTGTCGATAGACTAGTCTTAAGCCAGTATACTACCAGTTGACAATGCCACCAGGTTTACCGGTACGTAACCGCATTGATCCTTTACAACATAATACAGTACTATCTTCATACTTTTATATACCGATTGGATTTACGGTAAAGTACGGGTGGATGACATTGCGAAAGACACTTGGCTCTAGTATGTTTCGCAATATCGCCCACACTGCGTGTTTCCCGAAATTTGAATCGATACCGGTATCATAAAGGTGTATACCGGAACGAATACTGTGGTGTTCTTTTCTATCTAACCATATCGTGATAGGAGAAACGCGAGAACAAGAATGGCGAGCGGCACGCAGGCGAGCAGAGGCGCGCGCGCCCCACCGGTTCAGTAGGAGATGGAAGTACAGCGCTGGATTAGATACTGTAAATATCCTTACAAGGATGCTATTCGGCAGGCTTCATGCATCCGCTCACTATGAAGCACAGATCATGACACAGATGGCTATAGTGCACGAAAGCATGATTTCTAAAGCTTGTTCAACAACACCGAACTGTTTGCTCAACCAACGAAAGCGTGGTAATGTCAGATGCAGCACACTGTTTGACGTCAACTAACGGTGTTATTTGCCAAATGGGCTTCTCTTAGGTGGCACCGACCTCTCCAAGCTGTCCACCAGTGCACGTTTGTTTATGGCGGTAATAGCAATAGCAAGCCAGGCGCAATGCCTATACTGGTACCGGTGACGTTGTGTCATTTCGCTGCCGCCCGCTAAACCACAGACTTCTCTCTCGAGTTGCCAAACGAAATGGTATCATAGTAGGAAGCAGTTTGCACCTGAAAGTGAAAATGGAGAATACTGCATCTCGAGGTCTGCCGTCCAGTCGAGGAGGCTACACACTTCGATCAATAAATTCCGTGGACGCTCTGGCCCAATGAGTGCTGCTGCTGCCAGCAACCACAAGCAACTTGCAGTACACAGGCAGGAATTTGCAGGGGCAGGACGCCTCGCAACGCAATTCTCAACCTACGCTCTCCTATGTTGAACAACCTCCAAGCACGTGCCCTGATGGCAAACAACACGTCGCTACCAATACCACCACTCCATCACTTGCGGCTTCTCTGACTTCGCTACCCGCCCACATAGGTCTCCTTGATGCTCACCGCCGTACCGTATCTGCCTAGGTCTCTGCAAGTTGTACAGCAACAGGCGAGCGCGCAACCTTGCGTTCACTCTTCGGCTGCCGGAGTGTCTCGCGAGTTTCGCATTCGCTCACGACCTCTTTCTAACCGCAAAGGAGTGTGAGATAGCTTCTATCGTTCCAGCAGATTAATCTCCGCGCTGCTGACAGAGTGAATGAATGGCTTTGCTTCCTTTTAATCTCTTCGTTCCATCTCCAGCCACCCTGCAGGCTTTTGTCAACTTCAACGTGTACCTCCTGACTTTTTCACAAATATTAGTTTTTAATCAAATCGAAGCCTTGTCAAACGACCTGCAACTTGTCTGGCGAATTGCTTCAGTGCTTCCAAACAAAAGCATAGCCAGTTAGAGTAGATACCCAGCGCAAGAGACCTTGAGCATAGTATGCACGTACACCATTACCAGAATCGCTATCTCGATGCTGGCTGGGTGGTGGCGGCGGCGTGAAGAATACCGAGCTCCTTGAGCGATGCAATGCACAGCCGCATTTTCGTAAATATCAAAAAATCGTGAAGCCACTTGCGTTTGTTTTATCGACGTTTGTGAATTTTTAATCTCCGTTTTTTCCGATGTCTTTTTGCAGACGAACGGAAGCCGAAGCCTTTTCTCGCGGGCCGGATCCGATTGATGGCACGCGCGCATCACGCATCCGATTGTTGCTTGTTCCGCAGAACCGCAAGTTCTGCAAAATCAAATCTGGGATGGCGACTTCCGCCAGGTCCCACTTTTCTCGAACTTGGTTGTGCACGTCGAAATGACGAAAAGCGCCATCGAAATCGACGAGCGCCTTTTGGGAATCGAAAAAGGCTTTAGGATCATATGGAGACTCAGTCAGCGAGCTCGGAACGTAAAGAAGCTGGTGGAGTCTGCATGCTGGTGTTAGTAGCCGCAGTCGCAGCAGCGAGTGGCGAGCAGCAAGCATTTATGAAGGGGCGGTTCAAAATGGCAAAAACTGCAAAAAGACAAAGACAAAAAAAATTTAAAAAATTAAAAAATCGCACAAATGCAAAACAATCATGACACCGGCTTCGAAAATCACGCGATACTTTTCACTGCATACCTGTTTGTGCGATTCTGGTGCGATCTATGCGCGCACAACAGCTTTTCATCATCGCGTAATCATTTTGCAAGGTTACAATCGGTTTTACAATTGGCCATCAAATGGTGTCCCACTTGCTTCACCGTAATCCACCCGTTTTCTACCCTCCTCGTTTCTAATATACCTTCATAACTTTTAAAAACTACAAATACTGTATATTGTATCAACGATAACCTGCTTTTCAACAGGAAATTATTATAAGAGGTTTTCTCAGCCAGCACATCATCTTGCGACTTCAAGCTTGCCTCATGTGCACAGTTGACCAGCGTAAGCGCGCGAGTTGGACATCCTCCTTCGTTCCTTCTTCCTCGGCAGCGACTCGCATTCCCTCCTCTGCTCTTCCAGACCGTAAGCTCTTCCTTCTGCACACAATCAATCCAATCGCCCCCAACGTCCTCTTGCTTCATTCTCCAATTCGCGCTCTCTCGAGTACACACAAGCGTCTCCTCGCTAACCCCTTCCCAGAAAGACATGGGCTGCTTCGACGTCGCGACGGCGGCGCCCGCCAAGGTGATGTCCAAGGAGCTCCCAGACACGGCTACGGCCACGCGTGGCCCCGTGCGCGTATTCAAGACCGAGGATCCAAAGCACAGCACGTTCGACTCGGAGCTCACACTCTACGCGACGCTCATGAACCGCAAAAAGCTCGACCCGAAGGGCACGGGCCGCATCTTCGGCACACGGAAGCCGGACCCGACGACGGGTCAGCTGGGCGGCTTCAGCTGGGTCACCTTCGGCGAGTTCCTCGCGGACGTCGAGGCGCTCTCGTCCGGTCTGAGCCACGACATCGACGTGCAGCGCGGCGACATTGTCGGCGTGTTCAGCAAGAACCGCTACGAGTGGTCTGTGGTCGAGCACAGCTGCAACCGCATGACGTACGCGTTAGTGCCGCTTTATGATACGCTCGGCCCCACGGCCGTGCCGTTCATCATGAACCACACGGAGATGAAGGTCGTGTTCTGCGCTAAGACGCAGTTCAAGACGCTCATGGAGTGCATCCACGAGTGCCCGCACATCAAGACGATCGTGCAGTACGAGGACATTGACGACGACGAGCGCGCGCTCGCCAAAGATAAGAACGTTGTGCTCAAGACGCTCGCGGAAGTGATGGCGGCCGGCAAGGCGAACTTCGTGGACGCCGACCCACCAACGGGTCAGGACATCTCAACGATCTGCTACACGTCCGGTACGACGGGCAACCCGAAGGGTGCAATGCTCACGCACAACAACATCGCGAGCACGGTCGCGTCGTTCCACGTGACTGAGATCCTCCCCACGGACGTGCATATCTCGTACCTGCCGCTCGCGCACGTCTTCGAGCGCGTGATCCACACGGTGCTCATCGCGCACGGCTGCGCCATCGGCTTCTACCAGGGCGAGGTCACGAAGCTCATGGAGGACATCGGCGTGCTCAAGCCGACGCTCTTCCTCTCCGTGCCGCGCGTGCTCAACCGCGTATTCGACAAGATCACGCTGGGCGTTAAGGAGGCCGGCGGCGCCAAGGAATACCTGTTCAACAAGGCACTCGCGTCCAAGAAGCAGCGCCTGCGTACCGAAGGCAAGTACACGCACAGCTTCTGGGATGCGCTCGTGTTCGGCAAGATCAAGGCGCTGCTGGGCGGGAACGTGCGCATGATGCTCAGTGGCTCAGCCCCACTAAGTTTCGAAGTCAAGGAGTTCCTTTCAGTCGTCTTCAGCTGCCCGGTTGTTGAAGGCTATGGTCTCACAGAGTCCACTGCCGGTATGTCGTGCGCCACGGACTCAATGATCCCGGGCAACAACGTCGGTCCGCCGCTGTACCACATCCAGATCCGCCTCGAAGACGTGCCGGATATGAACTACACGCACGAGGACAAGCCCCTGCCGCGCGGCGAGATCCTGGTGCGCGGTCCGAACGTCTTTGTCGGGTACTACAAGCAGCCGGAGATGACAGCGCAGGTGCTGAGCGAGGACGGCTGGTTCCACACGGGCGACATTGGCTGCTGGAACGCGGACGGCTCACTGCGCATCATTGACCGCAAGAAGAACATCTTCAAGCTGGCGCAGGGCGAGTACGTTGCCCCCGAGAAGATCGAGGGCATCTACATTAAGAGCTCCTTCGTGGCTGAGGTGTTCGTGCACGGCGACTCACTCGAGAGCTACGTCATCGGCTTCGTCGTCCCTGACCCGGACGTCGCAGCCAAATGGGCGGCCCAAAAGGGCAAAACTGGCGAGAACGCGACGCTCGCCAAGCTCTGCAGCGACGATGAGTTCAAGAACGCGATCATGGCGGACCTCGGCGAGCTCGCCAAGGCGAACAAGCTCTTCCGCTTTGAGCAGATCCAGAAGCTGCACTTGCACCCGACGCCGTTTGGTGAGAGCGATTTGATCACGCCCACTTTCAAGCTCAAGCGTCCGCAGCTGGTGAAATACTTTGAGAAGCAAATCAACGAGATGTACCACGGCTCGCCTGCATCCTGAGCTATTCGTTGCGAAGGAGCCAGCCCTCTCTCACTTCGCGCGAGCTGAGCCAAGAGAGAACGACGCGGCGTCCAATCGCCGCGTGCCATTGCGTTTGTTTGTGAGAATGACGTACTGTCAGTGATGCTACTGGATAAAGGTTGAAGGCAATCGATGTGATGTTCGATGACCGAGTGAATACAAATTGAAATGAAGACTACGACGCACATCAAAGCAGCTAAAGATACATTCATCCCCTGTGAATAGCTTCGACTGGTCTGGTCGGCTTCAGGCACTTTTTTGTCGCTTCTTGTGCAAGCAAGGGCAGTCGCTGTTGAGGGTATCCGTCGTGATTACTTGGCACCTAAACAGTGGAAACAACGACTCAAACATAGGTCACCAAGAACGACTGACTGATCACTTCTCGATGTTCACGTCCGTGCTGCCGGAGATCTCGCAGCCGAAGACTTTAGCTGGCCCGACGCTCTCTCCACTGAGCAGGCGCAAATCAAGCAAGCGAGTCAATGTCATACGAGATGAACTGGGTGAAGAGCAGGCAGCTTCGAGCGACAACACTTCGCCGTCGCTGGGCTTGATCCGACAAAAGTCCTCGAGGATGGCTATCAAGCTCCCAAAGGCCATGCGCCGCTTATCCACGAAAAACTTTGCCATCAACCAGGCGAAGCAGGAAATCCCGCCCCATTTGGTCAAGTTCCTGCAGAAATCACCCGAGGAGCAGCAGCGGCTGAGCGCCGTCAAGGCGATCCTCGCGAACGAACCGAGTGCGCGCAATGAAATGAGTCTTGACATTGTCTACGACTGGATGCTGCAGAACTGCAAGCAGGTACGCATGCAGACCCATCCCATCCCTACATGTAATGCTGGACCTACCAATGGGAAATGAGCAACCCGGACGACTGACTAAGTGACTCTCTATGCTTTGAACGACCTGACAGTACAGCAACAACATCTTCGGGTCCGCACCTGAGTACATTCGACGTGAAATCTGCCGCCAGATGCGGCTCATGAAGGTACTGAGTCAGGGACTGCTGATCCGCCAGGGCGACAGTGGAGACCGGTGCTACATCGTCATCAACGGCATCGTCGACGTGTACGTCAAGAAAGAGAGTGAGCTCAACGCGCCTCCACCAGACAAGGAAGAGAACAAGCCTACGCGGAAGAATTCTCGGAATGGCTTGGCAGATCCTGCTCTCCTGAGCGTCAAAGACTATGGCGGTATGGTCGCGAATCTCGGTCCTGGCGCGATGTTCGGTGAAGTCGTGCTCCTGAATCCCACAGCGAAGCGAAACGCCACCATCATCGCTTCTCAGTACACCGAGAGCTGCGAGCTCATCTGCCTCGAGCGGGCCGACTACACTCGTCTCGTCCGCACTGCCTCCATGGAAGCGTCGCACTACAATCATGCAGAGATCCTCGATCAGATGCACCTCTTCCAGGGCTGGGACAAGCACGGTAGGCGCGCGAATCACTTGTTCACCATATCTCTTTGACGCTTTGGCTAGACAGCTTGGTGATAGTGACCTTTGGCTTTGGCGTGTTCGTTCCTCCCCTGCTCGACAGAGAAAATGCGGCTGGTCAGTGCGATGCGGTCCATGAACTTCATCAGCAATGTAAGGGTGATGCTTTCTCCCGTGCGTCAAGCCTACTCGACAATGTCTTGACGCTTGCTGGCGCGCGTGTGAGCAGGAATATTTGTACCGTGCAGGATCCGATGCGAAGTGGCTCTTTGTGATCACCTCAGGAGAAGTCGTGGAACGGCTCAACCTCGCGCTCTCGACCGCAAGCGACCCAATGCAGCAGCGCATGCTGCTCGCTCGCTCCAACAAAGTGCCGGAGAAGAAGGTGAACATTGAGTTGGCGCTGATCGGTCCTGGTGACATCGCTGGAGAGCTGCCGTTCGTGAAAGCCAAGTGGATCGCAAGCTTCGACATCAAAGCTGTGACAGATGTCCAGACGCTTGCGATCGATCGGCGCTACTACGAGAGCAACATGGTGAACGCAACTGCTGGGAGCAACAAGGCGGTTTTTGCCACGCTCCAGAAGCTCAAGAAGATCTCGCTCGAGCGCGAAGACTGGCGGCAGCAGCGTCTGGAATGCGGCTCTGCGTACCCAAACGCACACATCAGCATGTAAGTACTGGGCTCCCTCAACTCTGCGAGTGTTCACTTAACAGCTTGTGTTTACCCCACGTTTGACACGATGTTCTTCACATGCACCAGAACCTGGCAACTAATGCGAATGTCAAACCTGCGGTGCCCTCGATGCGGCGTGAAAGGCCACCTATCGACAGACACTGCACGATGCGCCAACCCTCCGAGCAACACTGGCAGCCAGCACGTGCCAAGTCTCGCGCCTGTGCACGGAAGACGGCGTATTTTCAAGGCGACGATCGAGACGCAGCAAAAAGTGTTAGCGAAGCTCTCTGTGACTACGGCAGGCACCACGACCAGTCGTCCATCCGCACGGTGAGTCTTGTGTCTTCGATGCTTGCTGGCACTGAGCAAATGGATCCCAAATGAGGTGCCAACAGTGTGTAAACGTGTTGTGTGTCGGGCTACTCAACGTCATAACAGGAAGGAGATGGGGCTTCGAAACAACGGTTTACGTGAATTATTTGACGACGACTACCTGCCTACAGCAAAGGAACAACTGGCGCAATGCCGGAGTCAGAGCAACCAGCGACCGTTGATGTCGCCGAGCCAGGATGTACTTCAAACGGGAGTAGCAATTTCCAAACAAACAATAGCAGACGCATAATACCTTTTCATGGACGTGATGCACGCGGGCTGGATAGCGGAGACATTGCGCGAGCGAATGCGTGCACATCCCTTCCTGGGCTTGATTACTTCGCATCGGCGAGATGCTTCTCCATCCACACAATAATCTCCTTCATGATCTCGTCGTAGCCTTCGATGTTGAGGGTCTCGTGAAGTGGTGTTGGGATGACGTTGAGGGTCTTGTCCTTCGCGGCGCACTTGTTGTAGAAACGAAGACTTCCCTTCACGAAGCAGATCGCGTCGTGTTCACCGTGAAGCAGGTAAAGAGGCGAGGAGAAGTGCTTGCTCGTGAACTCGGTTTCCTCCTGCGCGAACCGTCTTCCTTCAGTGATCAACTCGGCGACCAAACGGATCGTCGAGCCGTGTGCAGGACGCAGTGGGTCACGTAGCCAGCGTGTCGCCGCAGTCGGGTCATTGCCCAGTACATCAAAGCCAATGGGCGGGAGCGTGTTCTTCGGCATCCAAGTCGATAGCTTCGTCACGAGCGAGATGAACCACGGGTGCTTGCCGAGCGGCGAACAGTAGATCGCTGGAGCCGACAGCACGACACCGTTCCAGTGCACACCACGCGCGTGCGATAGCTCGGCGATCTGCAGCGTCACAACACCGCCCATGGAATGGCCGAACACAAACTTGGGCAGCTTGCTCCAGTCGACATCCGCGTGTGCGTCGATCGACGGGTCAATCACGTTCGCGTTCGCGCTACCCTTGCTCGGTCCGTTGATGACGTGGTCAACGAACTCCAAGTAGTCCTCGGCGAGGTGCACTAGCTTCTGCGCGAACATGCGCTCGCCGTCACTGAGTCCGTGTCCTTGGTGGTCCACCATGAAGACAGCAAAGCCCGCGCGCGCCATGATGCGCGCGACGTGGTCGTAGCGTCCGCCATGCTCGCCGATGCCGTGCACGAGGAAGACAACACCGCGCGGCTTGACGTCGTAGCGCGGCAGCCACTTGCGTACGTAGAGCGCGAAGTCGTGCTTGGTCGTGAAGAAGGGGCGCAGTATGTCGGTCGTGATCGCCGCCGACGCGCTTGTGAGTGCTATCTTGTCCGGCAGTTGTGGGAGCGCGTGGTGCGAGTGGGTCCAGCCGTAGACGCCCGCGAGCGCCTTCCAGACCACGTAGCTGATCGCCACGACGCCCGTTGCGGCGAGCACTGCGACCATCGTGCTTGCGTTGCTTGTGTTGTGTCTTGTTTCAGAGTGAAGGGATGATGTTCACGAAGAAAGAGCGGAAAGAGCCACAATCCTTGTCTATTTATGTGATTTCACGGAATGTAAAGGCTAGCTTCGATATAGTTTACTTCGTATCTAGACCTTTTACTTTATTTAATTTCAAGAAGTACAAGCTATTTTGTATTTATTCCCTTATATAGCTGCTGAACCCATCTTCAACATCCTTCGCGCGACCTTCGGGCCACCTCCTGCTTCGTAAACGGTTCTTTCGCGCAACATTGGGGCACCAAACGATCTCAAGGGGGGGCGGTTCTTCAACTTCTCTCTTCCTGCTTGCACGACATCAGCAGCCCAGGAAGCCCGCATTCGAGTAAACAGCCGAGCCAAAAGCGCAACACGCAGGGCAGCACTCTTGAATTCCCCCCGCCCGACTGCCGCCGCCTGCACATCCGTCTTTGACTCCCGTGTCGTAACCAGCGTCGTCGTCTTCTGCTACTCCCCTCTCCTCTCCCCTCCCCCCCCCTCCACTCTACGACTAATTCAATACCACCAGAGCAATCATCATGGGCGCCGGACAGAGCAACGTGCCGATGGCCGAGATCGACTTTGAGAGCTACCGCGGCGTGCGGTACTCGAAGGAAGTGCCGAACTCGCGCAACGCGCACCAGGGACCGATCTACGTCACGGGCGAAGTCAAGGACCTCGTGATGGAGGAACAGACGCTCTACCACTCGTTCCTTATGGGCTTCAACCGCGACAACGGCACGCGTCCATGCTACGGCACACGCAAGATGGAGAACGGCAAAGCGGGCGCCTACGAGTGGGTGACCTACGCCGAGGTCAAGACCCGCTTCGAGGCGATCGCCTCGGGCATGACCGTCGCCTGCGGCCTCAAGCGCCAGGACGTTGTCGCGATCTTCAGCAAGAACCGCATGGAATGGTGCCTGACGGCGCACGCGAGCGACCGCATGGCGTACGTACTCGTGCCGCTGTACGACACGCTCGGCCCAGACGCCGCGCCGTACATCCTCAACCACACGGAGGCGACGGTGCTGTTCGCGGGCGTGGACCAGTTCAACACCATCATCGAGTGTAGGGACGAGTGCCCGAAGCTGCAGTTCTTGATCCAGTTCGAGGACGTGACGGAGGAGCAGCGTCGCATCGCCGCGGGAAAGAACTTGGTGCTCAAGAGCCTGCGCGAGATCGAGGCGCTGGGCCGCAGCCGCCCGCTCCCTGCCGACCCTCCAACCCCAGAAGACATCTCGACGATCTGCTACACGTCCGGTACGACCGGCAACCCGAAGGGCGTCGTACTCTTGCAGCGCAACCTCTCGATTGTGGCGGTGCAGGCCGGCGAGCGTCTCCAGGTCATGCCCACGGACGTGCATATCTCGTACCTGCCGCTCCCTCACGTGTTTGAGCGTGCGGTGATTGGCTCCATCGTCCGCAATGGTGCGGCGACGGGTTTCTACCAGGGCGACGTGCTGTACCTCATGGAGGACATGGCGACGCTTGCGCCAACGATCTTCGTGTCCGTGCCGCGTCTGTTCAACCGCGTGTACGACAAGATCGTTCAGGGCGTGTCCGCCGCTGGTGGCCTCAAGAAGATCTTGTTCGACCAGGCGTTTGCCTCCAAGAAGGCCGGTCTGGCGGATGGGTACAAGACCCACGCGTTCTGGGACGCGCTTGTGTTCTCCAAGATTCGCATGGTGCTTGGTGGCCGCGTGCGCATCATTCTCTCCGGCTCAGCGCCGCTCTCGGCGGAGGTCAAGGACTTTCTGAAGATCGTCATGTGCTGCGACATCGTGGAGGGCTACGGTCTGAGCGAGACCGCCGCGGCGCTGAGTCTGGCGTCCGCCGACATGCCGCTGGGACCTCACGTCGGCCCACCGATTTTGAGCGCGGAGGTGCGCCTTGAGGACGTGCCGGAGATGAACTACACGTCGAACGACAAGCCTCGTCCTCGCGGCGAAGTGCTCTTCCGTGGTCCGAACGTGTTCGCCGGGTACTACAAGGAGCCCGAGAAGACAGCGGAGGCGATGGACAAGGACGGCTGGTTCCACACGGGCGACATTGGCTGCTGGAACGCGGACGGCACGCTGAGCATCATCGACCGCAAGAAGAACATTTTCAAGCTGTCGCAGGGCGAGTACGTTGCCGCCGAGAAGATCGAGGGTGTGTACTCGAAGAGTCAGTTCGTCGCGCAGGTCTTCGTGTACGGCGACTCGTACCAGAGCACGCTCGTGGCGGTCGTGGTGCCGGACCCGGAGATCGCGGAGGCCTGGGGTCAGAGCCACGGGCTCTCGAAGGAGAACTCGACGGCTGCCAAGCTCGCGACCAACGCCGAGTTCCAGAAGGCGGTCTACGACGACATGAACCGCATCGGCAAGGAGGCGCAGCTGCGCGGCTTCGAGTTCGTCAAGAAGGTGCACTTCCACCCGGACCCATTCACGATGGAGAGCGGCCTCATCACGCCGACGTTCAAGCTCAAGCGCCCGCAGCTCAAGGAGTTCTTCCAGCAGCAGATCAACGACATGTACGCCCAGCAGAAGTAAGTAGACGCAGAGAGGCTGGACCCATTAAGAGAGGGAAGGAGTCGTCGTCATGACACTATTAGGTGTTCTCTACTCTCCCTCACTCTCTCGTGCGTCGTGCAGCCTCTGGACTGTTTGGTACGTGGATTTGCATACTATACTGCCTTCGCAGCGCATTCATTGCTTGTAACGCCTGAATAAATGTAAACGTGCTATCGCCAAAAGGTATCTATCGATCGATCGGTCGATCATTGCAGCACGAAAGCTTGTCAGGAGTGAAGCATTTGTGTACTTGCATTGCATGGTTCTGGCAATAGGGCTTGTCCAAAGTCTACACTTGCTTCTCCTGCGGTGATTCTTACTCTACTGAACCGCAGCCACACTTTATCTATCCTCATGTAAAGAGTGCGGCTTCCAGGCGAGCGATGCGCTCGTCCAGCAGGTGGGTTCGGTGCTGCAGCATCCATTCCGGCGATCTGGGAGGAGCAAAACGGTAATGTTGACGTAAAACACAAGTGATGCGTGACTGAAAGACCGGAATGAGGGACATACCCGGACCGGTGCTCGCTCAAGAAGTCCATGTACGGCTGGCTCGCGCGCAGTGAGGACCCGAACAGCAGGTTCTGAATACACACAAGCAGTGTGAGAGAGAGTAATAGGAACCACGAGGCTTAGCACTTGCCATCTCTCGATCCAACTAGGCAGCTGGCGGAAGGCAATACATACCTCGGTGGCATGGCTCAGCAGATTGCACAGGGACGGCCCCGAGCCGTCTTCGATCTCATGACACGGCACGCCAAGTGGCATCACTCTATCGCATTACAACAACAAACATAAATGGAAGCTGTGAATGGAGATGGTCATCAGTTTGGCCAATCGCGAAACGCACCCGTGGACTGCAATCGACGCGTGACTGTGGCGAATGAACTCGAGTCTGTTCGTCCAGGACAATACACATCCACAAACACTTTAGCAAGCTAGCAATGATGCAGGGCTATTGGTTGCAGTCACAGGGTACGCGCTTGCCTAATGAACCGGCATGGGATGAACCCGATCTTGATGCCCACCTCGCGCGAGTGCGGCATCGTCTGCATGCGCTTGACTACGAACACAAATACCGGTTGTTCATAGTGAGCAAGCGTGAAATGCAGACACAGACTGGGCAGTTGCATTCGCATACGTACCATTCACATACGAGCGGGGACGGTCCTCCATCGCGATGCTCACATCCACGGCGCACGCATTCTGTTCACATACGAGAGGTCAGGCCACTTGGACAACCACACACCCAGCAGAACGACCATAAGGTGACGCAATAATCAACCTTGTTGAGAATGCGGATCTCTGACAGCAGCGTCTTGGAGTCTCTACAAAGACCAATTCGTCATCACAAGTAGCACAGATTAGCGATACGCATATACAGCTAACATGCTCACGTCTGATAAAATGCAACAGTGAGGCACTCACAGCACGATCACAATCGTCTCCTTTGCGCGAGAGAAGCTCTGCCAGTACGTCGCTGTCGAGTACTGCAGCAGGTTTGCAGCGTGAAAGCTGTTAGCCGAGCCGGATGCATGCCGCACTTGGAAACCGACCGCTCCGATGCCCACACTGCCAGCTCCACTGCCTCGGGCTCCGCGTGGTGCACTGCCTTTCTGTGTTTGCACATGCTGCTTTGCAGATGGAGTGGGCTTAGTCGCCTTGGCAGCCGCTTCCGATTCGGCAGGATGCGCACAGGGCTTCGCAAATGGTACAGCGCTGTCGACCTGTCTTGACGCTTGCTTCGCACGTTCAGTGGTGCTATCAGTGCTGCTGCGAGCTTGGTGCTGCTGGCGCTGGTGCTGACTGCTGACGTTGCTGCCGACGCTCGAGTGCCTGCGCTTGCTGCGTGCTAGCGGCTGCGACGCGAACTGGCTCATCTTTGCCGCGTACGCGCGCTCTGAGCTGTCATATAGGTTCACTGTCGTAGACGTCGTCATCGGACTGCGTTGGTTTGTGTCGTTGCGGTGGTGGGGATAACGGACGCAGCGCAGCAGGGCTTCGTCGCTTGTCTGTTTTGCTTTTCCGGTTTTTGGCGCGCAGCAAAGCGTTCGGACGGAGGTTTCAAACCCGAAAACCACGTTTGAAAGCAGGTTTTGTCCAAAAAAGCACTTTGTTTGCTACTCTAGCGGATCGTATACCGCATGACGCCTCTCCTGTTCAAACGTCCGAGCTGAAACGGAATCTGCAGCAGCGAGCGAGATTGAGCAGCGGCCAGGGAAGCAGCTCCGCGACGCCCACCAAACACCTTATCCGCGACACCAGCACCACACGCGTCAAGCCACATTTCCTCGCTACCCTCTCACCCCTTTGTAGCTGTGCACATATCAAGCCTTCCGTGCTCGCTCCAATAGTCGCAATGGATTTTGGCGACTTCATGTCGGCGGCGCCAGCGGCGTCGTCACCTCAGGAAGTGGAGCTCGACCGGAAGCTTTACACGATGCTCGAGATCGAGGCGAAGCGCTATCAGAACTTCTTCACGACCCTCGATGAGCAGCAGAGCGGACTGCTGCCGCGCGACGTCGTGCTCGCGTTCTACGGCAAGTCGTCCCTCTCCGAGCAGGTCCGTCTATCGCCTTGCCTGTTTGTTTTATATCGTTTAGCTGATCTAATAGTCAAGCCGCAAAAGAATTCGCTCATCTTCTTCCTATGCGCTGCCCTGTGTGTATGGCGACACTCTATGCTCCATAGGAAATCAACGAGATGTACCAGCTCATCAAGTCGCTGCAGTTGCAGGCAAACGCGCAGGCAATGTGCGAGACCGAGTTCATCACGGGCATGCACTTTATCGTGTGCATGACCAAGCGCAGCCTCGCCAAGCTGCCACCGACCTTTCCAAAGTACCTCTTCCCGACGCTGGACCTCACTCCAGCACCACTACCAGCGCCAACGAGCGCCTTCATGGCTTCCAGCGGGATTAGCAGCATGCCCTCGCCCGACAAAGACGACATGCTGCAGGGAAGCAGCATGGGTTTTGGAGCTGGAGGCATCTCAGCTGGGACTGCTACTACTGTCACCAAACAGCCTCTCACTGGTGAGATTGAAAAGCTCCAGGACTCGAAGTCGCTCCACCAGCTGCTGGAGAAAGAGGTTCGTTTGTGCGCTGTTAATAGAAGCTGCGCTGTCGCTGAGTCTATGGACTAATGCGATCTGTTTATCCGTTCGTTGTTGAATAGATCCACAACAAGCGCGTAGAGGCGAGCGTGCTGTCGAAAGTGGACGAGTCCGAGAGCGCTGCGCTTCAGAGTTTGCACGGCTGTCTGCACTTAATCGCGGAGAACGTCGAGAAGCTTGGATTCTTTGTGCCGGCGACGGCGCGCGCGCTCGACGCTCTGGACGACTTCAGCAACCTGCTGCGGACGCACGCACAGACGACAAGGCAGGAGATCCAGAGCCTCGAGATTGCGGCCCAGATGATCAGCGTGACGTCAGAGGTCAGCAGCAACAGCGGGTCACAGCAGCGTGATGATCCGTTCAAAGAGATTATGAAGCTCACGGAGGAGCTCACGGCGCTGCAGCAACAAGCTGCACAGATGCACGAGCGGAAAGAGACTCTGCTCCAGCAGGTGAACGAGAGGAAGCTTAAGGTCAGCAGCCAGTCGCAGGCGCAGCCACAGTTCACGCAGAAGGCACTTGGTGTGTCTGCAAACAGTAGCAGCAGCGTCATGGGCGGAGCTGCTCCGGCGTTTAGCATGGCTTCGCTGGACGGAGCGAGCCCCCCAGCGCACACAACGCACGTGGGCGTGTTGTCTCCAGTGGCATCGAGCTCGTCCCAGCAGGAAGTGCGCCATTCGGAGAGCGTGCAGCGCACCGAGAGCAACCCGTTTGCGTTTGGTACTGCGCCAGCCTCTGCTGCTGCTGGGGGTGCGGCATCTTTTGGCTGGGGCGACTTCTCCTAAGCGAAGAAGAGGAAACGAGAAATAAGAGATTATGCTGGCCATGTGCCAATGAAGAACGATTACGCTTCACACACACACACACGCACGCACGCTTGCGCATGCCGCGACAAGAAAATGCCGAGGTAACTACAGAGGAAATGAATGAATGAATGGATGAACGAATGGACGAGAGCTAGTATGGGCACTTGGTGAGTAAATACATCCACGCAGAAGCTCATTTCAAAGCTCTGTGTGTTTGGTTGGGCGAGCGCGCGTGCGTTGGTCTGGGGTCCCAGGCTCATGAGGAAATCCGTACCAGTTTCACACACGAGAGGAGGTGATCGATCGCTCTTCCGACCGCCAATGAGGGAACCATTCCCATGCTTGTGCCTTTGGTCGTTGGATTCTTTTTGTTTTCTCCAGCAGCACGCTTGCTTGTGTTGAAGTGTGGTCGTCCATTTAACAACAAGTGGAACGCGTGCGCCTCTCGGTACTGTAGCTGTACTGATATCTGTTTGTTAATCATGGAATCACTTCTTTCAGTAAATATGTCTTTATCCAACCTTAGGACGACTACAAATTTAGACGATTTAAGCGGCTAGATAAGCAAAGATTGGCATGTTTTCGATTCCAGCGGACCAGCAGCCGACCACAGAATAGGATTTCACAGATTTCCTTATTGGGAGTCTCCATTTGCTCAATTCGATTCGATTTTTTTGCGCATCACGATTGTTGAACTTGCGGGCTAAGGTCGCACTTCCAAGGAGTGAAGGTCCGGAATGAAAGGAAAGAGTCGAGTGTCACGCTCCGCTGAGGACCCAAGCACTGCGCCCGTGCTTTCTGCACCGCTCATTCGCCAATCTGCCGGCTCGGACACATCTTCACTCATTCTTCACCACTTCAAGAAACCATGGGCGGCGCGCAGAGCACCGAGCCGACGGGCTTCTCGCGCGAGCTGCCGGACTCCAAGACGCCCACACGCGGTCCCATCCACGTCGTCGACGGCGAGCGCGACTACGAGCCCAGCATGACGCTCTACACGAACCTGCACGCGCGCAAGGCGCTGGACGATGGCTCGCGCAAAATGTTCGGCACGCGCGCGATCGACCCCGTCACGGGTAAGGCGGGCACCTACGAGTGGGTAACCTTCGGCGAGTTCCTCGCGGACGTAGAGGCGCTCTCGTCGGGCATGAGCCACGACTTGGGTCTCACGCGTGGCGGGATCGTCGGCGTGTTCAGCAAAAACCGTTACGAGTGGTCCGTGGTCGAGCACAGTGCGAACCGCATGGCGTACACGCTCGTGCCGCTCTACGACACGCTGGGGCCGCTTGCCGTACCGTTCATCATCAACCACACGGAGATGAAGGTCGTGTTCTGTGCCAAGGCGCAGTTCCAGACGCTCATGGCGTGCGCGCATAACTGCCCGTCGCTTGAGACCATCGTACAGTACGAAGATTTTGATGAGGAGGAGCGCGCGCTCGCCAAGGAGAAGAACATTCGACTTCTGACACTCTTCGAGGTCAGCGCTGTGGGCAAGACCAACCCCGTGGAGGCCGACCCGCCACTCCCAGAAGACATCTGCACGATCTGCTACACCTCCGGCACGACGGGCAATCCTAAGGGCGTGCTTCTGACTCACAGCAATGTGATGTTTGCGATCAAGGCGGTGGGCGACTTTGCTACGCTATATCCCGAGGACTTTCACCTATCGTACCTACCGCTCGCGCACATCTACGAGCGCAATGTGCAGACGAACTTGATCTCGCACGGCGGCGCGATTGGGTTCTACCAAGGTGACGCAACGAAGCTCATGGAGGATATGGCGGAGCTCAAGCCGACGATCTTCCCCACGGTGCCGCGCGTGCTCAACCGCATCTTCGACAAGATCACGCAGGGTGTGAATGCTGCAGGCGGGATCAAGAAGTTCCTGTTTGATCAAGCGTACGCTGCAAAGAAAGACGGACTCGAGAACGGCGGCTACTTGACCCATGGATTCTGGGACCCACTTGTGTTCAACAAGATAAAGCTGCTCATCGGCGGCAACGTGCGTCTCATGATGAACGGCTCAGCGCCGCTTTCGCATGAAGTGAAGGAGTTCATCCAGCTTGTATTTGGATGCCACGTACTCGAGGGCTACGGGCTCACAGAAACTGCGGCGGGGCTCACGTGCTCGAACCCTTTTGTTCCTATCGGTGACCATGTAGGCATCCCACTTCCAGGGCTCGAGGTGCGCCTTGAAGACGTGCCGGACATGAACTACACGCATGAGGACAAGCCCCTGCCACGCGGCGAGGTGCTGGTGCGCGGCGGCAACGTCTTCAAGGGCTACTACAAGCAGCCAGAGCTCACGGCTGAAGTGCTGAGCGAGGATGGCTGGTTCCACACGGGCGACGTCGGCGCGTGGAATGAGAACGGCACGCTGCGCATCATCGACCGCAAGAAGAACATCTTTAAGCTGTCGCAGGGCGAGTACGTGGCGCCTGAGAAGATCGAGGATGTGTACTTGAAGTCGCCGTTCATCGCGCAGATCTACGTGCACGGCGACTCGCTGCAGAATTTCCTCGTGGGCGTCGTCGTGCCGGACCAGGATTTCGTGAACAAATGGGCTCAGGAACAGGGCAAGCTGACTGCTGACGGCAAGGTGGATCAAGAAGAGCTCCAGAAGGTGATCACCGCCAACATGGAGGAGCTTGCGGTGAGCTACAAGCTCTTCCGCTTTGAGCGCGTGCAGCGCCTGCACTTGCACACGACTAGCTCCTTCGCGGTCGAGAACGAGCTGCTCACGCCCACGTTCAAACCCAAGCGCAAGAACCTGAGCGACTACTTTGCCAAGGAGATCACGGCCATGTACGCGAGCGCGCCAGCGTTCTAAGGATTGACCACGAGCTGTAGTATGTGTGAGAGGGGAAGCGACTTGATGTTCCTGTTCATAAAATATTGTAGTGTTCGGAAGGATTGGTGTAATGTAACGCAACACGAGTGCCGTCTCATGTGGACAGATTTGGGTTCTGTCGCTTTGATCTCGAAATGAAGCTGAAGTCACCAAAAGAGTCCACCTTGGCAGGACATGCAGGCACCCATCACCCATCATCCGGTGATCGTTGTCACTCGGAATCTGGACATGTCTAATTGCAATCACGTGGTTGCCTCCCCGCGCAAAGAATGTACCGAGACTTGCTGCCTATCAAGAGACAGCGACGAACCTCGTCCGAGCGTCTTACTTTGAAGACCATGTGGAGCAATTTTGCTGACTGCCTCCTTCCAGGCGACATGCAACCAACTCCGACCTCTGTTGTTTGTTTGAGCGTGCAAGTCGCGTATGTAATCACTACGATTGGAGTCACCATCTGGTAATACAGTAGCGTACCCACTATTGAAGTTCCAGGTAAACGAATAATAACTAGCGGATGGCAATCAGTGCGACAGCCTTGAATTATCCAACACGGTTTGATGGTGGATTCGCGAAGTGTCCTCCACGGTGAGACGATATCGTTATGTACTCGTATTCAGCCGTTGATTACCTAGTATCACCCAAAGTGACGCTCGTTCTCATGTATGTATGTGCGTGAACAGGAATTGCCGAGCCAATACCACACGAACCGAGAAAGCCTTCCTGGCGTATCAGATAGGAGGAGATCAGATTTCTAACGCTATTTCAGCAGCCTACTACATGATACTCTGGTTGGCGGTGGCCTAGGCCCGAGATAGCAGAGTACTCTCCGCGGTGGTGGAAGGCCTCAGCTCTGACCTTGCTTAGAACAGATACAAGCAGCCCAGGGATCCCAACAACGGAAGTCTATTCACAGAACCACTTGCAGATTTACTGCAACAACCAGGTCCGACCTTGCAGTGTTTCTTTGTTGCAAGTTTCCAAGTCGCGTCGGTAATCAGCGCGATTGGAACCATTGTCGTTTGGGTACCCACCAAATGTAACTATGAGATGGAACCCCACGAGTGAGCCGACCCGAGTGCATAACCCGCCCTCCTTTTTCATCTACAGCTTCTCCCTCCCACTCACCCCTGCAGCTCACTTTTCAATTCCCTAGGGCATTCCAAGCTCTCAACAACAGCAGTAGCTCCAGGTCATCACCGCCTACGCCACACTCAACACTTACCTCAGCCATGAGCCTCGCCAGCGCCGACCTCAAGAACAACCCGGACGTCCGTGACAAGATCTCCATGCACGCGTACGTCTCGGGTCTCAAGTTTGGTGCCAAGGTCGCCACTTGCATGGGCGCGGCCGTGCTCGCGGCCAATACGTACCTGCCAAAGTTCCGCGCGCGTGTCGGCATCAGCGGCAAGTGGGGGCTCGTTGTCTCCTCATTCCTCGCATCGTCGACCATTGAGTCGGAGCAGCGCATCCTCGCCGGTGCACGCAACCCAGCCAAGTACCTCGCGACCATGGAGCCTGGGTACATCAATATGGACGCAGACGCCGGCCGCCATAGCCAGCTTAAGTTGTACCAGCGCGCAGCGAACTTTTTGTTCGACCACCCGTACAAGAGCCTCATTACTGTAGGCGTGCCTCTCGTGGGCGGTATCTATGCCTTCCAGCGCACGAACACGGCGCTCGCCGCCTCGCAGCAGATCATGCACACGCGCATCTACGGCCAGGGCGCCGTGGTCGTGCTGCTACTGAGCTCCATGGCGTTCCACGACTACATGGCCAAGCACGGACGATTTGAAGTCCAAGAAGACGACGAGGGCGTTGATAGCGAGCGAGCTGTAGCAAGTGTCCATGGGTCCTGATTGTGTGTAGTTATTGAATCGGCAAAATCGGTCCATCTCAACAAACAGAAGTTGTGTCACTTTACTGATGAGCTTATGTGTCACACAGCTTCGAGCGGGCGGTCACGACATCAAAAATAGTCCGGAAACGGAGATGAATGCGTGAATCTTTTTTGATGGGTAAACTGCCTGCGTGAAATCGGAACGGCTGCGACCTCGTCGCCGCAGTTCTTTGTCGCCGCAAACGGCCGGCCGCTGTCAATCGAAGCAGCTCACTTCGCCAAAGACAAGCAGCACGAGCAAGCAGCACGCGGCTTGTTTAACAGCGCGCGCACGCCCACTCCCTCCCATCCATCAGTTCATCAGTGAGCAAAATCGGTCAGTATGAGCGCCAGTGGAGCCATCTCGTCGGCGCCAACATCGACGCTCGAGCCGCATGCCGCACGCGATATCATCACGACCCACGCGTACCGCAGCGGCCTCAAGGCCGGCGCGCAGGTGGGCAGTGTCGTGGGCATGGGCGTGCTGGCAGCGCACCACTACTCGCCGACGTTCCGCAAGCGCCTGGGCGTGAGCGGCAAGTGGGCACTCGTCGTGAGCTCCTTCCTGGGCTCGTTCACGATCGTCTCGGAGAAGCGCATGCTCGCCGGCACGCGCAACCCGCAGAGGTACCTCGACTCACTTGACCCACACTTCGTCGAGGAGAAGATCAACGAACGCAAGGCACTGAAGTGGTACGAGCGCTCGGCCAACTACGTCTACGACTACCCGTACCGCACGCTCTCGCTCGTCGGCGTGCCTCTCGTGGGCGGTATCTATGCCTTCCAGCGCACGAACACGGCGCTCGCCACCTCGCAGCAGATCATGCACACGCGCATCTACGGCCAGGGCGCCGTGGTCGTGCTGCTACTGAGCTCCATGGCGTTCCACGACTACATGGCCAAGCGTGGCCGCTTCGAGCCGGAAGAGTAGATAAGCTGCACGAATGGCTTTGAAGCGCGAGAGAGCGAATGGAGTGGCCAGCAAGCAGGCATGTGCGGAGAGTTTCTGAAGCGCGCTGGCGACTGATTGCTCCCGTTCAGGAGTTGCGAGGCCAGCAACGACCACAAGCAAGAGGCGCGGCATCCGTGTACGTTTGTTCTCAGCGAGTCCGTGGGCTTGCTGGAGTTGCGTGCACACTTGCGGGTGCGGCTTTTGTTTGCGTTCGCAGGCACAGAGACAAAGAAAACGAAGAGAGAAACAAACAGTACACAACGAATACACATTCATTTTTAGAGCTTTCATGGACTTAGCAGCCTGGACGGCCACAAATGGCGTCTTCCACCCGTACGCGCGAGACCTCGAGGCAACCGCAGCGCTACACTGTCATCGCATTTGGCAGCGCAAGTGCTGTGGAGCTGCTCGCTCGGTGCGCATAGCATACGTGGCTTTTCATTCTGCTGTCATGGCGAACTCGCTGAGTTTGTGCTCCTCAGTTGTCGCCGCGCGCTTAAGCCATTGGCGTAAATATAGCACGCCCACAAGGAGTTTCGCGTCCTCTTTCACCGCCTCCTCCTCCCTCCTCTCGCGCCATTGCCACTCACTCGCCCCAAGTTTCTCCATCGCTGTCAGACAGTAGTAAGTCAAAAGGCTCGCTCGCGCTTCCTCCTTCTGTCGGTCATCCGCCCACCCCGTCAGACAGGCACAGAAGAGAAGAGCCGCGGGCACTCCTCTCCAGACCAGCAGCCGCAGTGTTTCAACTATTCCGAAGAAGCAACAACAGCAACAGGCGACAAGAGCACCACCGCCGACGCCACGACCACAATCAGCGCCGCATCGCGATCTCCAGCAGCGACGACGACATGACCGCGATCGTCGTGCATCAAGACGAGCCGCTGAGCGCTGCGGCCGTCGCGCCCGTGATGCTCTCCGCGCCCAGCGACAACCGTAACAGTAGCGGTGGCAACATCCAGCAGCAGCAGCAATCCGGTGAACCTTCGCTTGTCACGCCCGTTCCGCCACCGGCAGCACGCCGAGCCAGCAGTCACAGTGGCAACGGCAAGCGCAAGGAGCCGAACGTGAACCGACCGGAGAACACGCGCTGGGCACAGCAGAAGCTGCCCATGTGGGAGCCCATGCTCACGCTCTCGTGGTCTATCGGCATCTGCTTCTTCATCGCGGCCACGTGTCTCGCACTGGGCATCGTGATCATCGACACTTCTTCCTCGCTCACGACCGTGCGTGTGGTCTACGATGCCGGCTCGGACACGAACCTCACGGACCGTGGCGACGCCCAGGCCCTCCAGGTGCAGGGTCAGGTGACAAACCTCAGCAACTGTCTGCTGGACACGCCCGAGATGGCCAACAAGTTCCACGCCAACCACACGTGCTTCATCAACATCACGCTCACAGAGGCCATCAGTGGCCCCGCGCACATCTACTATGAACTCGCGGGCTTCCACCAGCATCACCGGCGTTTCGTGTCCTCGTACGACCGCACGCAGTTCACGGACGAGTGGCGCCCCGACGTCGCGCTCACCATGTGCAAGCCGCTCGAGTACCTCGACGCCATGAGCTGCGATGTGGGCGTGTGCGACCCGGCGAGCAAGCACGCGCGCATGACGTTCCCGTGCGGCATCGTGGCCAACACCATGTTCAACGACATCTTCTGGCTGCACGAGGGCTTTCTGCCTACCACGGGCGAGAAGCTCAACAGGACCCATCTGGTCTCCAAGGGCATCGCGCGCACGTACCCGTCGCACAACATGAAGAATCCGACGTGGACCATCGATCGGAACGAGTACCTGCCTGTGTGGCACAACGAGAATTTCAGCCGCATCATCCCGCCGCCGGCTGCGAGTGGGGGGGATCAGCGATCGCACATCGCGGACGACTACACCAACAGCACGGCCTGGGTGCACGACCCAACTGACCCGGAGCTTGGTGCCGGCACGGCGGTCGAGAACGAGCATTGGCGCGTGTGGGTCGAGGGCGCGGCGAACCAGCCGTTCCGCAAGGCCTACGGCAAGATCCAGCGCGACTTGCCTGTGGGCACGACGCTCGTGTTCGCCGTGCAATCGAATTTCTACGTGCGATCCTTCGCGGGCTCCAAGGCGCTGATCGTGAGCGAGCTCTCGTGGTTCGGCAGCCAGAACTACGCGCTTGGGATCTTCTTCGTCGTCGTGGGTGGGATTTTCGCCATCGCTGGCGCACTCTTCGCGCTGCGTAAGTGCACGAACCCGCGGCCGCTGGGCGACACGACGTACCTCGACTGGAAGCACAAGCACAAGGAGAACAAGACCGAGTAGCTAACTACACACTATCAGAAGAACTGCATATCGATCAGCGACAACTCTATCAATGAATGCGAAACATATACATAGCGTTCCAGAGATCGCTCGGAGGAGTACTGTACTTGCTGTGGAGCTCGACCTGAGGGAGGCGCTCCCATACACGAACGAGGCCCTGGAGACCCGAGCATCGACACTGAGCACATCTTGACTCTTGAGTCAAGATGTGGGGTATTTGCTGTCTCGTTCTCGAGGTCGCTTTCACAGTAGAAGCATAAACTTGCAATGTTCGGTCATTCATACTGGTAGATTTAGTACGACCTCCATTAAAAGGAAACAAAACACTACCCAATCATCCACAGCAGGAGCTACGAAGACATGTCTGTGAGCATTTGTCGCCGTTCACCTCAGTTCGCGACGCCGCCGTTCGCAGTGAGCCGCGCAGCCGCCTTGACGGACTTGGCGAGCTTCGCGTTAATGCCGATAGAGATCCACGAGAAGATGCCGTCTTCGACCGAGTCACCCAGGTACACGTAGTTCACGACCGGATCAAAAGTGGCGGCGGACTGCGCGAAGATCGAGTCCTTGGCGTTCGTCGTGAGCGTCTGCTTGTTCTTGGCGTACGCG